>CM064566.1:57459056-57524056 GCA_032716605.1 Paralithodes platypus | reverse complement strand
CTCAGTGCCATACGTTATAATACACTTAAATTATTTGGGTTTGAAAGCTCTTAGTGAAAAAAGTAAACTTTTTACATGCGGCTAAATACCATGTTTATGAATCAACGACTTTGTTATTCGTGTTGGAGATCAGAGGTGGCGGATAGGATTAAGACATTTGATTTGTCGCTGTATTATTATTTTATTTATATATACCGGTATATATATATTTTTTTTGTTTATGATATCGAGCTGAAATGGGGTGTGCAGTTAGATAATACCGTAGCCCACTGAAAATCCTGTGTCTAGTGAGAGTCAAAAATCACATACGCGAACCGCCGCAATTGTGAGGGTTATCGATCAGCGGGTCAGATGATGTTTTGCGTTTTCTTTGACTTCCCGTTATCTGGATAGCCTACTTTCACCCGGTGGTTGATTAAGGGGACCGACCGGTTAATTTAGGCTTAAAAAACTCGAAATCCTGAAAATACAAATAGGTGTTTACTCAACAAGAGTCAACATCCCTTCATAAGCCAGTGCAATGTTATTAGTGAAAACCCATTGGAAATCGTGTTTTTTTATGTTTTACAAACTTTTCCTGTAATTCTAAAAACGTTATATAGCGAACTTTGAAATTAACATGCTCAGTAACTACTGGTCGTACGAGGAGCATACCTATATAAATGGAAAGAGCGTAAGCTACTCTACAACCTCCCATACGCTTTATCTTCTACTTTGCCATGTTCCTGCATAAAATATTGTAAAACTAAAAAACAAAAGTAAAAATGTTCACCTAGGTCTAATTACCTTAGACTTTCACCTGTTTTTCTCAGAACCTATATTGCCGCACTATCGGATGTTATTCTACAGTTATTATTGGACCTATAGGAATGGTGTATATACCATTGGAAAGACAATTAAAAACACTAAAAGGCCTATAAAGCCAATTTACTCTAGTAATTTATTTTTGTTCACAATATGTCGTCAAAGTTGTAATTTTCTATAAATATATTCGCCTGAATCCGTAATCACCTAAATCGAACAAATACACAAAATATATAAAATGTTTTTTATAGAAACTACAGATACACCTTTTGTGAGTTGTTTGATCACATAAAACATGTGCTATGGGGATTCCTGTAGGAGTTTATAATTTTCTGCAGCGTTATGATTTTCAATTTTTTTTTTGGCCTAAATTGCAAGAAAAAAGCAAAAAAAAAAAAAACAAAAAAAAAATTTGTTTGTTTGTTTTTTATCTAGTTTTATGGTCATATACACCTGTGCCAAATTTAATTTAAATTGAAAGTAAGACCTGGAAGTTTGTAATTAACCGGTCGTTCCCCTTAAGGGGAGGAAGACCGTTGTTGTGGACCCCCTTCTCCCTAATGTTTAGTCCCACTAGTTTTGAGATTATAAGACGTTTGGCAATTTTAACACCTTTCGCCCCATTTTGTTGTTAATTTTAAGACTTTTCGTGCCATTTAGGTGTCGATTTTTTCCTGGCGAGCAATAGCGAGCCTGCAATTTTAAGAGGAATCGGCCTTCGGCCGGGACATTTTTCTACCGAAAAATTTACAAATTTATCTTGAAGGGGAGATCTAGGGGGTGTTTTTCTAAGCTTGATGGAGGTCTTGGGAGGAAACTAAAAAAAATATATGAATAAATGAATTAATAGACCAAACAAACGGTCTGCCTCCCCTTAATATTTACGTTCAATGCTTCAGCACCATCACGTCTTTTTACCCTTCATTCTGGCTAAAATGTGACGATTTTATAGTATACCGGTACAGCTTAAGAAGGTCCCATGTTATTCAGAGGGTTTATTAACACCTAACGAGCGGCCTAGGTGGTAAATAATATGTAGCCACCAGCGGGGTGTTTTTACCCAAAATAGGGCTGTTTACGTGATCATTTTCATGCCTAAATAAGACCCAGAGCGTAAGACAAGTATCTATCCCTGAAAGGGCATAAACAGAGCTTTCCAGTGACACCCCAACGATCCTTGTATGACCGCTAGTTCTCTTGCAACAATCGCGCAACACGAGTGCAAAAACCATGTAATTCGGTACTTTCCCTAAACAATTCACTGTGTAGCGAGGGTGGAGGAGGGTGGGATTCATGTCAGTTGGTCCACCGCGGTGGTCTGGAGCAGTCATACGCTCGCTACTCTCCTGCCACCACTTGTCTCTCTCTCTCAGCAACATTACGTGCTGAAAATGCCACACGACTTATGTTGTGAGCCGCCACATAGTCCAAATTTCTTTCACTCGACATATGATGCGCGCCGCTAAAGTAGGGTTAAGATCGTAGTTACGCCTTTGAGTTATAGAGGTAGATTGTGAGCTAAAGAAATTCGTCCAATGGTAATCAGCATACGATAAAATTTATGATCGTATTTACGCCTTCGAGTTCCAGAGGTAGATTGTGAGCTAAAGAAAGTCGTCTAATGGTAACCAGAATATGATAAAATTTACGTAATGGTGGTGAAGGGGTTAACCCCTTCTGTACCGGCGACGTCTTTTTCACTACCGGTATATTCTGGCAACTATTAGACGCTTTTATTCAACTTGGGATGGTTCTCTAGCAATTATAAGGCTGTGAACTATTTCAATCAACCCTTTTAACTACCGGTACCACGGATCCTTCCTAAGCTGCATAAAATCATTCAAATATAGCTAGAATAAAATACAACATACGTTACCGGTACAGAAGGGGTTAAGCCTGTCCTTATCAAGAATGGACCGCTTCAATATATTGGCGTGTTATATATGTGGATAACACTAGACAGTACTTATACGCTTAGCCCCTTCAGCTCCACGGCGTATTTTTACCTTTGATTCTGACTAAAATTCGATGATTTTATGCAGCTTAAGCAGGACCTATGTTAATAAGAGGGTTTATTGAGATCGTATTTACCCATTTGAGTCAAATAGGTAGATTACAAACTAAACTAACTCGTCTATTGGTAACCAGAACATGGTGACAATGACGTAATGGTGGTGAATGGGTTAGGGACAAGATACTAGGAATCAAAGATTAAAAATACGTATCAATTAAATCTGAATTCCACAGGTAAATTACAGTATAAACGTCAAGCAATTATCTATAGCCTAGAACCACATTTTCTACAGGAAACAAAAATACACATTTATCTTGAAGGAGGGTCTAGGGGGTGTTTTCTTAAGCTTGATGGAGGTCGAGCGAGGTCACTATGACATAAATAAATATACCAAACAGTAACATAACGTCCCCTTAAAGCCGGTATCACACGAGAGCTTTTATAGTCAACATTCAATAATTACAAAAATTTTCTGGCAACATTTCTGGACTATTTTGCACTGGTATCGGAAACTAGACTGATGATAGATGAATATAGGTAGCACAAATATGATCAATGTTAACCTCATAAGCTGCCAGACCAGTGTTGCGGGAAAAAGCGCTCGTGTGATACCGGCTTAAGCCACACACAAAAGTGTTTTAGAAAGCCAGAATGAATGAAAGGAAAACAAGAAGAAGAAGAAGAAAAAAAACAACCGCGTCATCGTCTTGGAAATAATATCAGCGCGGTTCAGTTGAAAGGTCGGGAGGCTCAAAACGGCCTTCCTATCGGCACCTCCCCAAGCAGTTATAGTTTACTCTTTATTATTGTTGTTGGTATATATTGTTTGTTTCGGGTACCGGTACTTAATTTGGTTCCTCTACTTTTCTTAGCGACTGTTGGCCCGTTTGATATAATTTTAAGGGAGCCCATCTCACTTTGTTTTCTCTTTCTCTCCCTCTCGGGGAAAAAAAAAAGAAAAAAAAAAGAGGAGAATGAATCAACACCTAAAGGACACGGGGCTGTTTGGGCAGGCAGCCTAGGGAACGACAACAACAACAACACCTACATGATGGACGAAAGACCTTGCTATTAACAACAATTTGGGGCGAAAGGCCTCAAAATCGCATCGCCAAACTAGTGGTGCAAACGTCTTAAAATCTCAAAATGAATGAAGCTAAACATGTGGGAGAAGGGGGTTCAGCATAACCCAAAACGTCCCCTTAGAAGGCTTAGATGGTGTGTTTACAAAAGTGTATAATCTACGTGAAATGGTGTGGGTGAGCCGATGAGTGTGTGTGTGTGTGTCTGTGTATGAGTGTGTGTGTGTGTGTGTGTGTGTGTGTGTGTGTGTGTGTGTATGTGTGTGACCCCCACGGTTCAGGGTGACGGGTGAAACATGGCACTAGAACAGTACTACACTCCACCACCAGCCCCCCCCCCCCCCTCTCCCTGTCGCCCATGAGGGTAAAATATGACACTCAGCAACACTTCCCCTCCCACCCCACACACCCTCCCCTCTCCTTGTCCCCCATGATACAGGGTGAGGGTGAAATATGACACTCAGCACCCCCCCCCCCCCTCTCTCGCTGGTTCCTATGATACAGGGTGTGGGTGAACCATGAATCAACAAAACATTTCACCCCCCCCCCCTACTCCCCCTCACCTCTCCTCTCCCTGGCTCCCACGATACAGGGTGAGGGTAAAATATGACGGTCATCAACACTTCACCCCCACCCCACATCCCTCCACCTCCCCTCTCCCTGGTTCCCATGATACAGGGTGAGGGTGAAACATGGCACTCAACAACACTGCCCCCCCTCCCATGATGCAGGGTGAGGGTGAAACACTTAATAACACTGCCACCCCCCCCCCCCCCCACCTCCCCTCTCCCTGTTTCCCATGATGCAGGGTGAGGGTGAAATAGGACAGTCAACATCACCCCACCCCTCCACCACCCCTCTCCCATGATGCAGGGTGAGGATGAAACATGACACTCAACAACACTGCTTCCCCTCCCCCCCCCCCACCTCCTCTCCTTCCCCTCCCATGATTTAGGGTGAGGGTGAAACATAACAATCAACAACACTGCCCTCCCCACCCTCCACCTCCTCTCCCCTCCCTTATTCCCATGATACAGATTGAGGGTGAAACACGAGTCAATAACACTGCCCCCCCCCCCTCCACCTCCCCTCCCTGCCTCCCATGATACAGGGTGAGGGTGAAGCATGACAATCAACAACACTGCCCCCCCCTCCCTGCCTCCCATGATACAGGGTGAGGGTGAAACATGACAATCAACAACACTGCCCCCCCCTCCCTGCCTCCCATGATACAGGGTGAGGGTGAAACATGACAATCAACAACACTGCCCCCCCCCCCATGATACAGGGTGAGGGTGAAGCATGACAATCAACAACACTGCCCCCCCCCCCATGATATAGGGTGAGGGTGAAGCATGACAATCAACAACACTGCCCCCCCCCCCCCCTCCCTGCCTCCCATGATACAGGGTGAGGGTGAAACATGACAATCAACAACACTGCCCCCCCTCCCTCCCCTCCCTGCCTCCCATGATACAGGGTGAGGGTGAAACATGACAATCAACAACACTGCCCCCCCCCCTCCCTGCCTCCCATGATACAGGGTGAGGGTGAAACATGACAATCAACAACACTGCCCCCCCCCCCCCCATGATACAGGGTGAGGGTGAAACATGACAATCAACAACACTGCCCCCCCCCCATGATACAGGGTGAGGGTGAAACATGACAATCAACAACACTGCCCCCCCCCCCCCATGATACAGGGTGAGGGTGAAACATGACAATCAACAACACTGCCCCCCCCCCATGATACAGGGTGAGGGTGAAGCATGACACTCAACATGATGAGTGTGATGAGGTATGGTGTTGTGAGTTAGAATAGGGTGAGTGTGGTGAAGTGTGGTGTTGTTAGATGAGTTAGGATATATATGATGAGTGTAATGAGGTATGGTGTTGTGAGTTAGAATATAGAATAGGGTGAGTGGTGAGGTATGGTGTTGTGAGTTAGAATAGGGTGAGTGTGGTGAAGTGTGGTGTTGTTAGATGAGTTAGGATATATATGATGAGTGGTGAGGTATGGTGTTGTGAGTTAGGATATAGAAGAATAGGGTGAGTGTGGTGAGGTATGGTGCAGCACAATAGTGTGATAGACGGATGAGGTGTGGTGCATAGTGTGCTGTGATGAAGTACAGTAAAACGGGTGGTGACCGGTCAACTCAACCAGTACCAAATCAACCAATACGGTTAGGTTAGTACTATATTTTGGCACTGGTTTGGTTGTTCTGGGTTAATTTGGCACTGGTTGAGAGCTACTGGTTGAAATGGTCGACTGGTTGAGATGACATGGAACCAGTAAATGGAGTTATGGTAGCCTACATATAGAGTGAGGTGTGAGTGTAGTGAAGTTATTGTAACAGTACCGTGGTATCATAGCAGGTGGTGGTGGTAGGCGCTATCAGACCTTACCAGATTACCAGACACTGAAGGACACCCATTGCCCCATCTTCGCCTCGTGTGTGTTTGAATAATTATCTATAACCACAGTGATGTGGTACCTCGGTAAAGAATGATTGTATTGTAGTTAGTAGTGACCCACAGGAAAGACTCGAACGAGAGACAAAGAACTCCACGTTTCAATTTCCTGTGTGCTAAACAAATGCAATACCGGTAGGAGTTTGAAAGTTAATGAAAGGAGCGGGAGTATCGTACCAAGTGAACGAGTTTGAGAGGGTGACTTGGCAATGGGTGTGTGTTGTGGTCATGGCGTTTGTGAGTGGGGGGGGGGGGGTGAAGTTTGTGAGTGGGTGGGTGTGAGGGAAGTTTGATTGTGTGCAACAGAATGAATGGATGAGTGGTGCAAGTGAGCTGTGTGTGTTTGCAGTGTTGCCAATTTAGCTACTTTCCCGCTAGATCTAGAGCTATTTACTTTGATCTGTAGGCGAATTTTCGCATCAAGCAGCATGAATTCTAGCGATATTTTGAGGATTTGAGCCATTTTAGAGCGATATTATAGAGATTGTGACATTATTGTAGCCTAGCGATTTTCTACTTAATTACCATCTAACGGACTTGATATGGTAACATTGTGTGTGTGTGTGTGTGTGTGTGTGTGTGTGTGTGTGTGTGTGTAGGATAGCGAGTCAGTCAGAGTGCTATGAATTACGTAGAGGATCGTATGGGTGGGTGGAGGTTGCACATAATGAACAGTGTTGCCAATTTAACTACATTCCCGCTTGATCTAGAGGTATTTACTTCTATCTAGAGGCAAATTTGTACATCTAGCCGCATGAATTCTAGCGATATTCTGTAAATTTGAGCCTATTAGTGTGATATTGTAGAGATTGTGGCATTATTGTAGCGATATTCGGCTTTATTTACCATCTAACGGACTTGATTTGGTAAAGGCGGACTCACACGAGCGATTTTTCCGTCAATTTTTAGAAGCAATTGTAGTCTGACGGCTTCAAAATTTGAGTTCCATAAGAATTAAACTGCCGAACGCAATCTACTTTCGATCTAGTTTCCGATTCCAATGTCACAAAGGTTCAAAATATCACGAGAGAAAAAATTGCTCATCGAAAATTGCCGGGAAAAGCGCTCGTGTGACAACGGCTTAAGGGGAGGTATTTAGTTTGTTCCCTACGTTTAAGGGGAGGTATTTAGTTTGTTCCCTACGTTTTCATCAAGCTTAAAATTACACTCCCTAGACCCCCTTTCAAGATAAATTTGTACATTTTTCGGTAGAAAAATTTCCCGGCTGGAGGCCGGTTGTTCTTAAATTACAGGCTCGCTATCGCTCGCCAGGAAATAATCGGCACCTTAATGGCACGAAAGGTCTTAAAATTGACAGAAATGGGGCAACATGTCTTAAATGTCAAAACTACTAGGGCGAACGTCTTAAAATATCAAAAGCAATGGGGCTAAACATGAGATAGAAAGAGGTTCAGAAAAAAATCCTCCAGGTGGAAATCTCCCCTTAACCTCGTGTGTTTGGTGTGTGTAGGAGAGCGAGAGTCCGTGTGCTATGAATTACGTAAGAGGGTCGTAGTGGGTGGGTGGGTGGAGGTTGGCCACATGTTGGCATTTTAGTGCGTAGCCTATCCTGAACCACGTGGGTAGCACCTGTGAGCCGCCATCTTTGTTGTTGTCCGCCCTAGTTCACCATTGCGTATCACCGTGGACCATTATCAGTGCATCTTGACATTGTTTATTTACCACATGGCTACGGGGCCACGGTAAGGGGAGATCTCCACTCGAGGGAATTTTTTTCTTGACCCCTTTCTCCCTCATGTTTAGCCCCATTGCTCTTGATATTATAAAACGTTTGCCCCATTAGTTTAGCGATTTTAAGAACTTTCACCCCATATTAAGACTTTTCGTGCCATTCAGGTGTCAATTTTATCCTGGGGAGCGATAGCGAGCCTGTAATCTAAGAGGAATCGGCCTTCGGCCGGGACATTTTTCTACCGAAAAATGTACACATTTATCTTGAAAGGGACTCAAGGGGGTGTAATTTTAAGCTTGATGGAGGTCTAGGGAACCAACTAAATACCTCCCCTTAAAGGTGAATTACGGAGGCAGAATAGAAAAGATGAGTTACCGGTACTCACATAAACCAAACGATATATGAATAGAAAATATGAGTTACTCACATAAACCAAACGATATATGAATATACTATAGTTATCCACAAATATACCAGACACTGATAGTTTACAAGTGAATAACCTTCGGGTGGCCGTTCAGAATCAGGGGGATGTTAGTTTGGGAGTTGGGGTACTGGTAATAATATTGGCGGGCAGTTTTAACATAACTGTCTTCGTAGCGCAATGGAGAAATGCACTGCGTTTCGGTGTGAGCATCCTAGGTTCGAATCCCTGGACTGCCACATGTATTTGTTGATTTCATTAATTGAGTTTAGGAGTAAAGTCGATTGGTGGAGGTAACATAATAATACCATAACAAAATGGGAGTCTGCAGATAGCCGATTGGCCCACACAATGCAGATCCCTCTCACACCCAACCCTAATTATAAGGCACAATTATAGGCCCAACTCCGTAATACTATGTGGACTAACCTCACCAAAATAGTCGGAGGTCGACGTAAGAAAACGGGTATCTGCAGAGAGCAGATTGGCCCACACCCGGCAAATCCCCCCCACGCTCAGCCCATCTCGTCCATATGCCTATCTAATTTTATCTGAAAGCTTTTTATCGTTCTTGATCCCACTATAACACTCGGTAGCCTATTCCACCTATCTACAACTCTGTTAACAAACCAATATTTGCCTATATCTTTTCTAAAACGAAATTTATCTAATTTGAAACCATTAGCTCGAGTTTTCTCGCTATCACTGAGCTTCAGTACATTTTTCATGTCCCCTTTATTAACCCGTGGAGCCCCGGCTAGTTTTGTAATGTTTGCGCACCAGAACCCGGCCGGTTTTCAAAAAAATGGTTTTATTCCAGAAACAATAGCGAATGGGTTAGGAATGAAGGAAAAACCACGAAAAACTGCTCAAAAATCTTAAAAAATGGTCCTACAGAGCCCCCGAAAATGGGTTTTACAAGAGTAAAAAATTGAAGGCAATTATCCCAAAAAAACAGGTTATTGAGCGCTCGCGCGCACGCACGTGGACTTTGAGAGTTTTCAACCATCGGCACGGTTGCGTGGGATACGTACACAGTTCCCATACAAATCTGAGCCCTCTTGAGTGGCTACACCTGAGGTTACGGTCGGCGCAATTAGGGTGACGCGTCAGGCGCGTCTCTGGGGCTGTGCGTTACATACATCGCCGACGCGTCAGACGCGTCGCTGGGGCTGTACGGGTTAATCCCACTTGAACAATTCAATCATATCTCCTCTAACTCTGCTCTGCGTCTCTTTGCGCGAATGTAAGCCTAATTTCTTCAACCTTTCTTCATATGGAAATTTGTTAATATTATAGATAATTTATGTCATTCTATAATGTCCTTTCTGTAATAGGAACACCACAATTGGACAGCGTAATCCATATGTGGTCTTACTAATGCTAGATAAAGTTATAAGATTACGTCTGCTGTTCTATTACTCGCACTTCTAGATATATAGCCTATCCGAGAACTCTATTTGCCTAATTTCGAGCACTAATGCATTGATTTCTAGGTTTCAAATCACAGTTGACGATGACTCCCAAATCTGTTTCATTATCTGAGTTTCTTATATTCACGTTATCTAATCTATATCTTACATTTTCTATTGATTCTCCAAATGTTACTACACTGCATTTATCTACATTGAACCTCATCTGCCAATTTACTGCCCATTCGTGTAGTGAATCTAGATCTCTTTGGAGAGCCTGGGTATCATTATCAGAATTGATCACTCTTCCTATTTTAGTGTCATCTGTAAATTCACTGATTTTGCTAGTTATTCCCACATCAAGGTCGTTAAAATATGTGATGAACAGAAGAGGGCCTAAAACAGATCCTTGTGAGACTCCACTTTTAACCCAGGAAGCGCGCGCATGGCCTGTGACAAACTTAGTTATATGCAAATTGATTAGCCTACCCAATATTCTGACATAATTTGTTATAGGCCTATCTACCCCTTCTGTACCGATGTCGCCTTTGTAACTTGACAATGGCTACTATAAGACAATCTTATTGTTTAAAAAGGGTCTCCAGCAATTAAGGGGAGATGGTTAACTTTTTGGGCGATTTTAGCATGTATTCATTATTTTTCTAGTTTCCTCCCTAGACCTCCATCCAATTTAAAAAAAAACATCCATTAGATCCCCCTTCTAGATTAGCCTAATTTGTAAATTTTTCAGTAGACAAAATTCCCGGCCGAAGGCCGGTTCTTCCAACATTACAGGCTCACTATCGTTCGCCAGGGAAAAAATTGACAAATAAATAGCACGAAAGGTCTAAATATTGACGAAGAAATGGGGCGAAAGGTCTTGAAATCGACTAACTAATGGGCCAAACATCTTCACATCTGAAAACTAATGGGGCTAAACATGAGGGAGAAAGTGATCCAGAAAACCGGCCCAGGGGTTCAAACTATCTCACTTAACCCTTTCTACTAACAAGGATCCTTCTTAAACTGCACAAAATCGTCTTAAATATACCTAGAATAAAATGTAAAAAGACGTCGCCGGTACGGAAGGGGTTAAGTACAGTCGCGCTAATAAGTGATGTTTCGGCACCAAGTATATTTTGATCGATAATTGGTATCGGCAATATTTACACACGATTTCTCCTTTTTGAGTGAGACATACAACCATTGTTCCTACACACTTACACCCCCCCCAATTCAACATCTGACAGACATTAATACGGCACAGAGCGAGCCAAACGTAATGACAGCTGAGACATGACTTATTAGCGCGACTGTACGCCAGTGGTCAGGTTAGGTTAGATAGGGTCAGGTTGGTTTAGGCTATAAGATTAGTTACCTTGGTTGTACTGGTTAAGGGGAGGTATTTAGTTTGTTCCCTAGACCTCCAGCAAGCTTAAAATTACACCCCCTTGAGTCCCTTTCAAGATATATTTGTACATTTTTCGGTAGAAAAATTTCCCGGCCGAAGGCCGGTTCCTCTTAAATTACAGGCTCGCTGTCGCTCGCCAGGATAAAATTGACACCTGAATGGCACGAAAGGTCTTAATATGGGGTGACAGTTCTTAAAATCGCTAAACTAATGGGGCAAACGTTTCATAATATCAAAAGCAATGGGGCTAAACATGAGGGAGAAAGGGGTCAAGAAAAAAATCCCTTAAGTGGAGATCTCCCCTTAAGTGGGGTCACCTTCTTGTTTCTCTCCTTCTCTCTCTTTCTCTGGCTTGTATCCATTTAGTCCCATTCAGCCTACTGTTTCAAGACGTTTATCCCCAGCCAGGTGTCGATTTCTTCCTGGCGAGCGAAAGCGAGCCAGCGTTGTATGGAGAAATCCGGCTTCGCCGGAGAATTTTTTCTATCGAAAAATGTATAAATTTAGCCTGCTGTCAAAAACATTAAAACAATCGACACCAGGCTGGGTATAAGCGTCTTAAAGCAGTAGGCTGAATGGGGCCGAATGGATACAATCTAGAGGGAGAGGGAGAGAGAGAGCAAGAAAAACAATTGCGAGCGTATTAACCCCATGCCAATACAAAGTTGTCTGTGGGTGTGGTGGGCAAGCCGCAAACCTGCTCCAGACTCCTTGGCAGCGGGCCAGAGCATCCCCACTTTACCAGGGAAAGGGAACGGGACATTACATCGGTGTGTACACTCGCGCTAATAAGTATTGTCTCGGCACCAAGTATGTTTTGATCAATATTTGGTATCGGCAATATCTTTTAGGGGAGATTTCCACCTGGAGGATTTTTTGTCTGGATCTGTTTCTCCCTCATGTTTAGCCCCATTGCTTTTGAGATTTTAAGACTTTTGCCCCATTAGTTTGGCAATTTTAAGAACCCTCGCCCCATTTCTGTCAATTTTAAGACTATTCGTGCCATTTAGGTGTCTATTTTTTCCTGGCGAGCGATAGCGAGCCTGTAATTTAGGGGGAACCGGCCTTCGGCCGGGAAAGTTTTCTACCGAAAAATGTACAAATTTATCTTGAAAGGGGGTCTAGGGGGAGTAATTTTAAGCTTGATGGAAGTCTAGGGAATCAACTAAAAACCTCCCCTTAAGCATCATTTCTTCATATCGAGTGAAATATACAAACATGTTCCTACACTTACCCACCCTATGCAACATCTGACAGACATTAATACAGCACAGAGCAAGCCAAACGTAATAACAGCTGGGACATGACTTATTAGCGCGACTGTACCGGTAGGCATTTTATATTCTATTTATTTTATTAAGCCGCTGTCACACGAGCGATTTTTCCGTCAACTTTCCATGAGCAAGTTTTGTGTCGTTATATTTCGGGACTTTTTGGCACTGGTATCGGTAACTAGACTGAAGGTAGATTATGTTAGGCGGTCGAATTCTGGTAAAAGTGTCATTTTTAAAGCTGCCAGACCATAATTGCCCGTAAAAATTGCTCGAAAAACGGCTCGTGTGACTCCGGCTTTATACTGTATTGTTGAATAGTTGAACATTATCTAAAAGAAAACATGGTGAGGGAGACAAATGGCAGAACTGCCTGTAGCGAGTGCCTCCCCCCAGACTTGAACGAGTGTCAGTGACAGTGTTGATGGTCGGCTAGAATATAAGACTTAAGGGGAGATTTCCACTTGAGGGATTTTTTTCTTGACCCCTTTCTCCCTCATGTTTAGCCCCATTGCTTTTGATATTATAAAATGTTTGCCCCATTAGTTTAGCGATTTTAAGAACTTTTACCCCATATTAAGATCTTTCGTGCCATTTAGGTGTCGATTTTATCCTGGCGAGCGATAGCGAGCCTGTAATTTAAGAGGAACCGGCCTTTGGCCGGGACATTTTTCTACCGAAAAATGTACAAATTTATCCTGAAAGGGGCTCAAGGGGGTGTAATTTCAAGCTTGATGGAGGTCTAGGGAAAAACTAAAAACCTCCCCTTAAGGGGGGGGGGGGGGTTTTAATTATTATATTTCTAGTTTCCTCCCTAGACCTCCCATCAAACTTGGAAACACAAACCCCAGGATCCCCCTTCAAGTTATATCGGTACATTTGCCGGCCCTGGTCGTCTAAGGCCGGTCGGTTCCTTCTAAATTATAGGGCTCGCCATCGCTTGCCAGCATAAAACACACATCGACACCTTGGTATTTACATTATAGGCACATTTTGTGACCACTCTATCGCTTTTGTTTAGCTCTAATGCAGGTTAATTCTATCGCTTTCCGAGATTATTGCATTTCCTATCTTAACCCCTTCAGACTCATATGACGCAGAGATTGCCAGATTAGCAATAAGAAATAGAGTTCTCTCACTCATATAAATACCTCTCCAACATTAGTGTTCTGCCCACAGCTAACTCAAAGACAACTGCAGAGGTTGAAGTAACTAAACTATTAGAAACCCCGATAGTAACAAAGGCTTTAAAGTATCCCTAATAGGCTCAAAATCGCGTCATATATCGGAGAGGGTTAAGGGGAGGTTTCTAGTTTGTTTCCTACTCCTCCAGCAATCTTAAAATGTCACCCCCTTGACCCCCTTTCAAGATAAATTTGTACATTTTTCAGTAGATAAATGTCCCGGCCTTACTCTTAAATTACAGGCTCGCTATCGCTCGCCAGGATAAAATCGACACCTAAATTGCACAAAAGGTCTTAAAATTGACAGAATGGCGCGGAAATTCTTAAAATCACCAAACTAATGGGGCAAACGTCTTAAAATCTCAAAAGCAATGGGGCTAACCATGAGGGAGAAAGGGGTCAAGACAAAAATCCATCAAGTGGAGAGCTCCCCTTAAGTGTCATCGGGATTTTTGCAATTATATTATTGATGCCGTTGACTTTTATCATTGATATATATTGTGAATAATATTGGACCCAGTACTGAACCCTGGGGGACTCTTTGCTATTTTAGGATTAACCGGAGGGAATTGAATTATCCAATGTCACGCTTTCGACAGCTGTTATTTTTCTTCTCGCTCTCGATCTCGATCTCTATCTATATCTATATCTATATCTCTCTCTCTCTCTCTCTCTCTCTCTCTCTCTCTCTCTCTCTCTATCTATCCCTCTCTCTCTCTCTCTCTCTCTCTCTCTCTCTCTCTCTCTCTCTCTCTCTCTCTCTCTCTCTCTCTCTCTCTCTCTCTCTCTCTCTCTCTCTCTCTCTCTCTCTCTCTCTCTCTCTCTATGTAAATATATGTAATGGTATCTAATTTACGGATGTTTGATATGTAACGGTATATTAACCTAGACTCATCTATAATATTCTCTCTTTTTCAGGTGAGTTTTCCAGTCCAGTCGATCAAGGTATAGTGTGTGTGTGTGTGTGTGTGTGTGTGTGTGTGTGTGTGTGTGTGTGTGTGTGTGTGTGTGTGTGTTTATTGTACAATTATATTCAGTTGACAAAGGACGTCTACCCATCAGAAGGCTGCATACTATCTAATTTTTTTTTTTTTTTTAGCTACCATATATCTTTCCTAAGCTTCATAAAATCGTCTAGATGAAGCTTAAATAAAGTATACTATGCGTCGCTGGCACAGGAGGGGTTAATCGCTATCCATCAACAAATCCGGGAAGGATATTTGTTTATATATAATAGTTTGAGTTGGTGGCAAATGGTCTTAAGGGGAGGTATTTAGTGTGTTCCCTAGACCTCCATCAAGCTTAAAATTACACCCCCTTGAGTCCCTTTCAAGATAAATTTGTACATTTTTCGGTAGAAAAATGTCCCGGCCGAAGGCCGGTTCCTCTTAAATTACAGGCTCGCTATCGCTCGCCAGGATAAAATCGACACCTGAATGGCACGAAAGGTCTTAATATGGGGTGAAAGTTCTTAAAATCGCTAAACTAATGGGGCAAACGTTTTATAATATCAAAAGCAATGGGGCTAAACATGAGGGAAAAAGGGGTCAAGAAAAAAATCCCTCCAGTGGAGATCTCCCCTTAAGCACGTTAACAGGGGGGTCAAACAAAAGGCGAGTCCATTATTGTTTAGTCTTCGTTATGGTGTAGGTATTGTAGGTCAAATTATGTGTTTGCAAGGGATAACATGGCCAGAACAATGCTATTAGTCTATTCGCTGTATAAGTAGGCGAGATATTATGACCTCTGACCTCTGTAACTCAAAAACGACTGGAGTAATCGAGCTAATATTTCTACCATTTGGGAAGAGTCAGTCAAGGCATATATATGGAAATTTACAGCCAATTCGCTCTAGCCCTTTTTGATTTACAGAGGATAGAGGCCATGATTGTTCGCCTACTTACAGCGAATGGTCTTGTATTTCTTCTCGCAATCATTCAAGTCTTCAAACAAAATTGGAAGTGATAACATGGCCAAGACAATGCTAGTTCATATAAATGCTCTTGTATTTCTCTTCTCATACTAACTGTCTTGATGGCGTAATTGCATAGTGCGCGGAATTTCGATGTGAGAATCCTGGGTTCCAGTCCTCGGAGTGCCACATGTATTGGTTGATTTCATGAATTGAGTTTAGATTGTGAAGTTGGTTGGTGTATAATACATAATAATTTATTCAAGTCTTCAAACAAAATTCCCCGGATTGACACCCCTAAGCAGGTACAGTCGCGCTAATAAGTCTAATGTCCCGGCACCAAGTATGTTTTGATCAATAATTGGTATCAGCAATATCTAAGCTTCATTTCTTCATATCGAGTGAAATATACAAACATGTTCCTACACTTACCCACCCTATTCAACATCTGACACGGACATTGATACAGCACAGAGCCAGCCAAACGTAATGACAGCTGGGCATTGACTTATTAGCGCCACCGTACACGTGATCTCTAGCCTGAGTCACCTTTTACACCTGCCCTATATATAACAGGTGCAGCCATCACCTGTGTCAATCGATCACCTGCCTATTACGTAGCTTTTTAGGGCTTTCATATTTTTTGTTTACGCTTCTCTCTCTGTTTCTCTTCTACTGATGGTAAATTCCACAGTTACCATCAAAATGTCTCGGGGTTATTTTGTTTTGTTTACGCTTCTCTTTCTCAACTACAGTCCGTTTCTCCCCTCAGTTACTAAACCATCTGTCCCCAACTAACTTCCTAATCCTGCCACGGACATTAGTTCCAGGGCAGTAGTTCCCTTTCCAATGTTCCCTTACCCACTCCAAACCACTGTTTGGACACTTGATCCTCAGTGTTTTGGAGGACAAGCCGCCTAGAACGGTCACTAGATCTGTTGTTGCTTGATTTCCTTTGTACTCCTTTGTACTAACTGACGGTTAATTGATCATTAAATATCGATGTCTACAGCTCCAACTTCCTTATAGAACGAAACTCGCATTATTATTGCTTTTCCATTAAGGGGAGATTTCCACTTGAGGGATTTTTTTCTTTACCCCTTTCTCCCTCATGTTTAGCCCCATTGCTTTTGAGATAGTAAGACGTTCGCCCCATTAGTTAGGCGATTTTAAGAACTTTCACCCCATTTATGTCACTTTTAGACCTTTCGTCCCATTTAGGTGTGTATTTTTTCCTGGCGAGCGATAGCGAGCCTGTAATTTAAGAGGAACCGGCCTTTGGCCGGGAAATTTTTCTACCGAAAAATGTATAAATTTATCTTGAAAGGGGGTCATGGGGGTGTAATTTCAAGATTGATGGAAGTTTAGGAAACACACTAAAAACCTGCCCTTAAATATCGATGGGTACAGCTCCAACTTCCTTATAGAACGAAACTCGCAAGTCGGCAATTATCCCCTGGAATGCTAAATTTGAACCCCTAGAATATCCAAGTGAAACAGGAATTGACCACTTGCGAGTTTCAAGCTATAAGGAAGTTGGAGCTGTAGACAACGATATTTAGCAGAATGTACAGTCGCGCTAATAAGTGATGTCTCGGGCACCAAGTATGTTTTGACCAATATTGGGTATCAGCAAAATTTAAGCTTAATTTCTTCATATCGAGTGAAATATACAAACATGTTCCTACACTTACCCACCCTATTCAACATCTGACAGACATTAATACAGCGCAGAGCAAACCAAACGTAATGACAGCTGGGACATGACTTATTAGCGCGACCGTACAGCTAAAATATGGTCGAAGTACATTTATACATAATATAAAACCCCAATTAAACGTTACATTTGGCCTTCAGAAACCTACATTATTATTGCATTTCTGTTTAATATCGATGTTCACGGCTCCAACTTCCTTATAGCCTGAAACTCGCAAGTGGTCAATTAGCACCATATGTCATTACAAAATCTTCAAAATAAGTGAGAAATTTTGTTGGGAACTTTGCAATTTTGTTGGGAACTTGCAATTTTGTTGGGAACTTTGCAATTTTGTTGGGAACTTTGCAATTTTGTTGGGAACTTGCAATTTTGTTGGGAACTTTGCAATTTTGTTGGGAACTTTGCAATTTTGTTGGGAACTTTGCAATTTTGTTGGGAACTTTGCAATTTTGTTAGGAACTTTGCAATTTTGTTGGGAACTTTGCAATTTTGTTGGGAACTTTGCAATTTTGTTGGGAACTTTGCAATTTACCGTCATTTGAAAAGCAACATAATATAGTGCCAATTTTTGAACCCCTAGAAAATCGAAGTGAAGCAGGCCTTAGAAGCCATACAACGCTCTTAACGGAGAGGGGGGGGGGTCACCGGCTTTTGTTTTTTTATCTTTCTCTCCTTTTCTCTCTTTCCCGGCTTGTATCCATTCCGCCCCATTCAGCCAACTGTTTTAAGACGTTTATCCCCATCCAAGTGTCGATTTCTTCCTGGCGAGCGATAGCGAGCCAGCATTGTATGGAGAAATCCGGCTTCGCCAGAGACACTTTTCTATCGAAAAATGTACAAATTTAGCTTGCTGTCAAAACAAATATATATATATATGCTTGCTCGCTCCCGCTCGCCAAGAAAATATGGACACCTGGATGGGGGTAAACGTCCTAAAACAGTAGGCTGAATGGGGCCGAATGGATACAAATCAAAGAGAGAGAGAGAGAAAGAGAAATAAAAGCGAGGTGGGCTCCCTAACACTAGTAACATAGCTTGCCTGCAGGTGAACACATCTGGTAAGTGTGTTGTGTGAGTGTGTGTGTTCGTTCGTGTGTCTTGTGTGTTTGGGTGTGTCACTGTGTGTATGGTATTTTGTGTGTGTGTGTGTGTGTGTGTGTGTGTGTGTGTGTGTGTGTGTCTGTGTGTGTCTGTGTATCTGTCTGTCTGTCTGTCTGTTTTTTTTTTTTTTTTTTTTTTTTTCATATTTGATCCTAATTACATAGCAGATCTTCAAAATCATGCCCACCATTCTTCATATTGAATATTCAGATAAATACATGCTAGGCCTATATATATATATTTTTTTAAACAGTATTTATCTGAATATTCATTTTGGAGAATGGTGGGCATGATTTTGAAGATCTACTATGTAATTAGGATCAAATATGAACACACACATACACACACGCACACGCACACACACACACATTTTTGTTTTGTATGGAGATCTCTATGGCTTTGGCTTTACCCCCGGGAATATTATTTGATGGAAGATCTTTGGATAGGGCCCCCCCCCCCCCTCCCCCCCAACAGGCGACGTGTTTGTGGAGGAGCTACTACTGCCTGTTGGTGGTGTGCTTGGTTTACGACTAGTTTGGGGTTTACGTCTGTTTACCTTATTGGGTTTACATTTAATTTTAGGGGAAATTGTTAGTTTCCTCCCTAGACCTGGCCATCAATCTTAAACAATAAAATAAAAACAAAAATAATAAAACCAAATAAAAAGATATATTATCTAGACCACCTTTTGAGATAAATGTGTACAATATTTATCTTGAAGGGGGATCTTAGGGTGTGTGTGGGTGTGTGTGTGTTTTTTTTATCTTGAAGGGGATCTTAGGGTGTGTGTGTATGTGTGTTTTTTTTGTTTAAAGCTTGATCATGGAGGTCTAGCGAGGTTACTGTAAAATAAATTAGCATACATAAATATATTGACCAAACAATGACCACTAAACCGCCCCCCTCCCCCTCCTAGACCTTTCTGCTTCTTGACCACTCACTCCTCCGCATACCGGTATATATATAGCTTTTACCCCCCCCCCCCCCCTCCCCCTGGGATTATTAGAGGGAAGGTATTTGAATAGCCCCACCCAACCCACCCCACCAAAACAAAATGAAAAGAGGGAGACAGGAAAAAAATAGGAAAGGTGGGGGATTGGGCCTGAGTAAATAGATAGATAGATAGATAGATAGACCCCCCACAGGCGACGTGTTTAAGGGGAGGTTTTTAGTGTGTTTCCTAGACTTCCATCAAGATTGAAATTACACCCCCTTGACCCCCTTTCAAGATAAATTTGTACATTTTTCGGTAAAAAAAATTCCGGCCAAAGGCCGGTTACTCTTTAAGGGAGCGTGGAGGATAATAAAGGGAGAAAGATAGAGAGAGAGGGGGGGGGGGGTTCTCTCCTAAACCATTCCATTGTCGAGAGTGAGTGTGTCTCTGGACCAGTGTAGAGGGATGTTGATTCGCGTCTTACCCTTCAGTACCTTGACGGAATTGTCATCTTATTCGGGTCTTTTCTGAAGCTTATAATGACCTAATGTGACTTCAATATACCCTCTTGATAACATAGGTCCTTCTTAAACTGCAGATTTTTTTTTTTTTTTTTTTTTTAGGCAGAATCAAAAGGCGTCATGGTGTTGAAGGGGTTAACCATATTTTTCCTTTCACAGCGCCGTAATTGGACGAAATCTATTGACGTTGCGTTTATGTATATAAGTGCTATGGGTATGGCAGAGATCGCTCAGTTCTCACTCTGATAGACCAGCCCATCACCAGTGTGCTAATCCGTGTAGGCTACTCTTGTGTAGATAAACAATACTATAATGCCCTCGGTATTCGTTACGTATATACTAGAAATGGACGCTGAGAAGCGAAATCATTGATTAAGAATACGAATGTTAGCCTACTTTTGTTCAGGGCTGGTTGAGTGTGAGGTGTAATCTCATAAAAAAAAAAAAAAACACACACACACACACACACACACACACACACACACACACACACACACACACACACACACACACACACACACACACACACACACACACTACTGCCATTATGTTCTGCTTCACCTCTTGTATATTGTATTGGTCAAATTCTGCAACAGTTTCTCCTACCTTTAATTCTGCAACAGTTTCTCCTACCTTTAATTCTGCAACAGTTTCTCCTACCTTTAATTCTGCAACAGTTTCTCCTACCTTAAATTCTGCAACAGTTTCTCCTACCTTTAATTCTGCAACAGTTTCTCCTACCTTTAATTCTGCAACAGTTTCTCCTACCTTTAATTCTGCAACAGTTTCTCCTACCTTTAATTCTGCAACAGTTTCTCCTACCTTTAATTCTGCAACAGTTTCTCCTACCTTTAATTCTGCAACAGTTTCTCCTACCTTTAATTCTGCAACAGTTTCTCCTACCTTTAATTCTGCAACAGTTTCTCCTACCTTTAATTCTGCAACCGTTTCTCCTACCTTTAATTCTGCAACAGTTTCTCCTACCTTCATCGGAATTTTCACCTCTTGTGTGTTCAATTTCCGCCAGTGTTATCACAAACCATATATTAGTTTAGGGACTCGTACTGTAATGCAAGACCAATTTAATTAGTACTGTTGGTCTTGCTGTAATGCAGGGAGACACGTGGAAGTTAAGCCAGAGTCACACGATCCGTTTTTCGAGCAATTTTTACGGGCAATTATGGTCTGGCAGCTTCAAGAATTACACTTTATCAGAATTCAGCCGCCTAACATACTCTACCTTCAGTCTAGACTTTACCGATTCCAGTTCAAAAAAGTCCTAACATATAACGAGAAAAAACTTGTTCATGGAAAATTGACGGACAAATCGCTCGTGTGACAGCGGCTTTAGGAGAGAGAGAGAGAGAGAGAGAGAGGATTGAAACGTGGGATAGAGGTAACCGAGAGGGAGTAGGGCGGAGGGATGGGAAGGAGTGGGATGTGGAACGGGTAGAGGAAGGCGATTCGATTTTCGATTTTGCCCCGAGGGGCGAGTTTATTGAGCAGCCGCCCTTCATTCGGTGATGAAGGGTCAACCACTATAAAAAGTTATATATCGCTATTTAAATATAAATAGCCTTTGCTCCTCTAGAACAATGGCTCATATTTGTTGGTAAAATCATTAGTTCATAATTTAGGACAATTTGATTTAAGAGTGATTGGACACATTTCTTGCATGTACGGTCGCGCTAATAAGTCATGTCCCAGCTGTCATTACGTTTGGCTTGCTCCGTACTGTATCAATGTCTGTCAGATGTTGAATAGGGTGGGTAAGTGTAGGAACATCTTTGTATATTGCACTCGATATCAAGAAATGAAGCTTAGATATTGCCGATACCAATTATTGATCAAAACATAATTGGTGCCGAGACATGACTTACTGTATTAGCGCGACTGTACAGTACACATACATGTACATAAACATTATACATAATACAGATGCCTTATCTTATGACATATCGGAGGGAGGGATGTAGGTGAATTGGGGGTGGGGAGGGGAGGGGGGGAAGGGAGAGAGTCTTAGATAGAGCGAAAGGAGGTGGGTGGGAATGGGGAATAATATAAGATGTGGGAGATGGAAGAGGCTGGGAGAGGTAAGAGAATGGAGGGCTGGGAGTTGAGAAGGGACAATTTTCAAGGAAGAACATTGTCCTGTCTCGAGGCTATTTGTGAGATTTAAGGGGAGATGGGGAGATTTTCTGATCATCCTTCTTCCTCATGTTTAGCCCCATTAGATTTTAAGACGTTCAGTCCATTTATTTGTCGATTTCACCCCATTTCGTTGTTAATTTTAAGACCTTTCGTGCAATTTAGGTGTCGATTTTTGCCTGGCGAACGATGGCGAGCCTGAAATTTCAAGAGGAACTTGCCTTCGGCCAGGACAATTTTTCTAAAGACAAAAATGTACAAATTTATCTTGAAAGGGGGTCCAGGGGGTGTTTTTCTAAGCTTGATGGAGGTCTAGGGAGGCAACTAAAAAAATATAATAAAAAGATACATAAATGCCCAAATAAATAAGCCCCCCCACCCCCACCCCCCCATAAGGTGAAGATGGTGGGAAGGCAGAAGGGGGAGGGGGGGGGGGGGGTGCAGACCGTGGGTTGAGTGATGGGAACAGGACCACGTGGGTTGGGGAACAATATTGCGGCCACAAGTATTTAAGTATTTCCCAACTCCATGGCATGACATTTAACAATTGTGCAGTTGGCCAAATAAGTCTAGTCGCCGCTGTCTTTACGTTTTGCTCCGTGTGTGCTGTATTAATCCTTTCGCGCATTTATGACGCAGAGGTTGCCAGATTAGCAATAAGAAATAAGAGTTTTCTCACTCTTATAATTACCTCTCCAAACTTAGTTTTCTGCCCACAGCTAACTCAAAGACAACAGCAGAGGTTGAAGTAACTAAACTAAACGTTTCTAAATACCCCTGATGGTAACAAAGGCTTTAAAGTATCCCCAATAGGCTCAACACAGCTAACTCAAAGACTACTGCAGAGGTTGAAGTAACTAAACTAAAGGTTTTTAAATACCCCTGATGGTAACAAAGGCTTTCAAGTATCCCCAAATAGGCTCAAAATTGCGTCATATGCGTGAAAGGGTTAATGTATGTCGGATGTTGACTTATAGGGTTTGTATAGATAGGAACATGTTTGTTTGTTTGCTCCACCATATGAGGTGTAGCACCTTATTGACAACGGTTCGCAGATAGCTTCTTCAGGTCACTGACCTGAAGAAGCTATCTGCGAACCGTTGACAGTGAAGTGCTCCTCTTCATGTGGTGTTTATATTCATTTCCGATACCAGTGAACAATATTCCAGAAATGTTGTTGGAGGTAGGTAACCCCTTCTGTACCGGCGACGTTTTCGTATTTTCATTCTAGCTATATTTACACGATTTTGTATAATTTAAAAAGGGTCTGTGGTAGTAAAAATATGTTGAGTGAGATAGTTCGAAGCTTGTTAATTGCTGGAGGCCCTTTTGAAACTGAATAAAATCGTCCAATCGTAGCCAGAATAAAGTTAAAATGACGTATCCGGTAAAGAAGGGGTTAATCGCAGTGTCGTCCGAGATAAATATTTGGTGCTGTTGTAGGCTACACTATAAAGACACATCTCTAACTAAATAATAAACACATTGGATATATATCTAACTAAATAATATCTTCTTGTATCTCTTAACTAAATAATATATTTTTGTATCTCTAACTAAATAATATCTTCTTGTATCTCTAACTAAATAATATCTTCCTGTGAGAGTGAGAGAGAAAGCGGATCCGAGTAGAGTAGATGGGGCTAGTGGTGGTGGTGGTGTCCTTGAGAAAGCTTGGGCCAGGAGGTAGAACAAAAGATGTGCGGCAAAGCGCGGGAGTCCTGCGAGGTCGTCATATTATGTTGTAGGATCAACACACTCCTTAACCCTATTAGGTACAGGGCGGGTCAATTTGGAGCCTCCCTGTTTTACTCCATTAGCTTGGAGATTTTAAGACGTTTCATCGAATTAGGTTGGCGATTATATGATGCTTCAACCCAATAAGGTGTCGATTTTCCCTGGGCGAGCGATAGCAAGCCCGCAATTTGGGAGAAACCGGCCTTCGGCCGGTACGTACACATTTAGCTTAGTCTGGGGGACGTTTTTTTTTTAGTTTGAAGGGGGTTTGGAGAGGCGTTTTTCCAAGTCTAGCGGGTAAACTAAAAACACATTGTTCGAAAATGGCTAAAACAAATAAAACCCTCTAATAATTCAACAAAATACCATAATAACCCCCAAGACGTTGCACCAAATAGTGTTAACCCTATATAAAAAACCTTCCCTAGAGACAGATACACACAGAAGGCGTTTTTTGGGTTTAGGGGTTGGGGAAGTCCACGGCCCGCTGATATATAATCAGTTCTAGTGGGGGTAGACAGGTGGGTGAATTCTCAGGACCCAACCATTTTATCTGTGTGGGTGGGGGTGGGTGGGGGGATCCAAGGGGGTGTAATTTTAAGTTTGATGTAGCCATTTTATCTGGGGGTGTGTGGGTGTGGTTGGGGGTGGGGGGGATCCTGGGGGGTGTCATTATAAGGTTGATGTAGCCATTTTATCTGGGTGGGTGGGGGGGGGGGGGGATCCTAGGGGGTGTCATTTTAAGCTTGATGTAGCCATTTTATCTGGGTGTGGGGGGGGGGATCCTAGGGGGTGTCATTTTAAGCTTGATGTAGCCATTTTATCTGTGTGTGTGTGTGTGGGGGAGGGGGGGGGATCCTAGGGGGTGTCATTTGAAGCTTGATGTAGCCATTTTATCTGTGTGTGTGTGTGGGGGGGATCCTAGGGGGTGTCATTTTAAGCTTGTAGCCATTTTATCTGGGGGTGGGGGGGACCCTAGGGTGTGTAATTTTTAAGCTTGATAGAGGTCTAATGAACAAACAAACAAACTCCCCTTAAAGTAAATAGGATCTATCGGTCAAATCCGAATTCAAGGGTTTACAATATAAATTTCTACTGTAGCTTAAAGTGATTGTTGTTGTTTTCATGTTCTCTCTCTCTCTCCCCCCCCCCCTGTCTCACTGCCCATTCCAAAGCCTCCCCTCTTTTGAAATTATGTACTTACCCGGGCCTTCCCCTTCTGTCTTTCCCCCCTCTCACCCTCCCTTCCCCCCCCCCCTCCATTCTACCCCCTCTGTCACCCTTCATTCTACCCCCTTCCTTCCTAACATATTTCCTTCCTTCCTTTCTTCCCTATTTCCTTCCTTCCTTCCTTCCCTCCCTATTTCCTTCCTTCCTTCCTTATTATTTACGTTCTTCATTCAGTAATCCTGAATGGGGGCTTGCACTTGACGATTATTTCGGCTTAGGAGGGACCTCGTTCTCGGAGTGAAGACAATGTATGTACCGGTAGCCCTAATATCAGAGCGAAAATAATCTTACAGAGTATCTCTTATCAGAACAGTATTTTGTATTATATTGAATATTCACTTGTATGTTCAACTGTTGCTTATCAAACATTCCCTAACGTGTGTGTGTGTGTGTGTGTGTGTGTGTGTGTGTGTGTGTGTGTGTGTGTGTGTGTGTGTGTGTGTGTGTGTGTGTGTGTGTGTGTGTGTAATATATCTTTTTATATGGGTCGTTTTTTCTGGACCCCTTTCTCCCTCAACTTAGCCCCATTAGTTTTCATATTTTAAGACGTTCGGCCGATTAGCTTGGTGATTTTAAGACCGTTCACCCCATTTCTTTGTCAATTTTAAGACCTTAAGATCTTATAAAATGAATGGTAGAAGGCTCGCCCAAGAAAATAGAATCATTACCCACTGCTTCAAGTGTAGTTGTGTTGGATGAACTTTCAAATATCCTACTTCATAACAATATAAACAGACAATATAAACAGACAATATAAACAGACAATGTAAACAGACAATATAAACAGACAATGTAAACAGACAATATAAACAGACAATATAAACAGACAATATAAACAGACAATATAAACAGACAATGTAAACAGACAATATAAACAGACAATATAAACAGACAATATAAACAGACAATGTAAACAGACAATATAAACAGACAATATAAACAGACAATATAAACAGACAATATAAACAGACAATGTAAACAGACAATGTAAACAGACAATGTAAACAGACAATGTAAACAGACAATATAAACAGACAATATAAACAGACAATGTAAACAGACAATGTAAACAGACAATGTAAACAGACAATATAAACAGACAATGTAAACAGACAATATAAACAGACAATATAAACAGACAATATAAACAGACAATGTAAACAGACAATATAAACAGACAATATAAACAGACAATGTAAACAGACAATGTAAACAGACAATATAAACAGACAATATAAACAGACAATATAAACAGACAATATAAACAGACAATATAAACAGACAATGTAAACAGACAATATAAACAGACAATATAAACAGACAATGAACATTAACCAAAGGAAACTTGCTGTTCTATGTTGTTTGTCAATCAACCTCACAAATGCTGCGTCAGTGTATTTCAATTGTTCCTCCTACCAGTTCCTACATTCCCGGCCACGATTGTACAGTCGCGCTAATAAGTGATGTCTCGGCACCAAGTATGTTTTGATCAATAATTGGCAACAGCAATATCTAAGCTTCATTTTGTCATATCGAGTGAAATATACAAACATGTTCCTACACTTACCCACCCTATTCAATATCTGACATACATTAATACAGCACAGAGCCAGCCAAACATAACGACAGGTGGGACATGACTTATTAGCGAGATTGTACAGTCGCGCTAATAAGTCATGTCCCAGCTGTCATTACGTTTGGCTTGCTCTGTCAGATGTTGAATAGGGTGGGTAAGTGTAGGAACATGTTTGCATATTTCACTCGACATGAAGAAATGAAGCTTCGATAGTGCCGATACCAATTATTGATCAAAACATACTTGGTGCCGAGACATGACTTATTAGCGCGACTGTACAACCACAATCCTTGACTATTCATTCATTTGATCCTTTGAATACTAATAGCCAAACTCGGACAACTGTTGGATATTAACCCTCTCCGACATATGACGCGATTTTGAGCCTATTGGGGATACTTTAAAGCCTTTGTTACCATCAGGGGTATTTAGAAACCTTTAGTTTAGTTACTTCAACCTCTGCAGTTGTCTTTGAGTTAGCTGTGTTGAGCCTATTGGGGATACTTTAAAGCCTTTGTTACCATCAGGGGTATTTAGAAACCTTTAGTTTAGTTATTTCAACCTCTGCAGTTGTCTTTGAGTTAGCTGTGTTGAGCCTATTGGGGATACTTTAAAGCCTTTGTTACCATCAGGGGTATTTAGAAACCTTTAGTTTAGTTACTTCAACCTCTGCAGTTGTCTTGAGTTAGCTGTGTTGAGCCTATTGGGGATACTTTAAAGCCTTTGTTACCATCAGGGGTATTTAGAAACCTTTAGTTTAGTTATTTCAACCTCTGCAGTTGTCTTTGAGTTAGCTGTGTTGAGCCTATTGGGGATACTTTAAAGCCTTTGTTACCATCAGGGGTATTTAGAAACCTTTAGTTTAGTTACTTCAACCTCTGCATTTGTCTTTGAGTTAGCTGTGGGCAGAAAACTAATTTTGGAGAGGCAATTATAAGAGTGAGAGAACTCTATTTCTTATTGCTAATCTGGCAAGCTCTGCGTCATATGTGCGTGAAGGGGTTAACCTGTACAGTACCGGTGACGTCCCTTTGCATTATATTCTGGAGACTATTAGCCGATTTTACTCAGCTTAGGAAGAACGTCTACCCATTAAGGGGAGATCTCCACGTAAGGGATTTTTTTCTGGACCCCTTTCTCCCTCATGTTTAGCCCCATTGCTTTTGATATTATAAACGTTTGCCCCATTAGTTTAGCGACTTTAAGAACTTTCACCCCATATTAAGACCTTTCGTACCATTCAGGTGTAAATTTTATCCTGGCGAGCGATAGCGAGCCTGTAATTTAAGAGGAACCGGCCTTCGGCCGGGAATTTTTTCTACCGAAAAATGTACACATATATCTTGAAAGGAACTCAAGGGGGTGTAATTTTAAGCTATATTAATCCTTTTGGAGCTACCACATATTAACTAATTAATCCCTCCCTTAAGAGACACTAATCCTTTTAATTAATCTTTTAGCTACCAATTAATCCTTTTAGCTACCACATATTAATCCTTTTAATTAATCCTTTTAGCTACCACATATTAATCCTTTTAATTAATCCTTTTAGCTACCACATATTAATCCTTTTAGCTACCACATATTAATCCTTTTAATTAATCCTTTTAGCTACCACATATTAATCCTTTTAGCTACCACATATTAATCCTTTTAGCTACCACATATTAATCCTTTTAGCTACCACATATTAATCCTTTTAATTAATCCTTTTAGCTACCACATATTAATCCTTTTAGCTACCACATATTAATCCTTTTAATTAATCCTTTTAGCTACCACATATTAATCCTTTTAATTAATCCTTTTAGCTACCACATATTAATCCTTTTAGTAATCCTTTTAGCTACCACATATTAATCCTTTTAATTAATCCTTTTAGCTACCACATATTAATCCTTTTAATTAATCCTTTTAGCTACCACATATTAATCCTTTTAATTAATCCTTTTAGCTACCACATATTAATCCTTTTAGCTACCACATATTAATCCTTTTAGCTACCACATATCGTTCCTAAGCTTCATAAAATCGTCGAAATGTAGGTCAAATCAAATGAAAAATACGTTGCCGGTATAGAAGGGGTTAAGGGGAGATCTTCACTTGAGGGATTTTTTTTTCTTGGCTCCTTTCTCCCTCATGTTTAGCCCCATTGCTTTTCTAATTTTAAGACGTGTCGCCCCATTATTTTGACGATTTTAAGAACTTTCGACCCATTTCTGTAAATTGTAAGACCTTTCGTGCCATTTAGGTGTCGATTTTATCCTGGCGAGCGATAGGGAGCCTGTTATTTTAAAGAAACCGGCTTTCAGCCGGGACATTTACAAATTTATCTTGAAAGGGGCTCAAGGGGGTGTAATTTCAATCTTGATGGAAATCTAGGAAACACACTAAATACCTCCCCTTAAGAGACTATAGACTATCTTAATTAATCCTTTTAGCTACCACATATCGTTCCCAAGCTTCTGAAAATCGTGTAAATGTAGATAAAATCAAAGGAAAAATACGCTGCCGGTATAGAAGGGGTTAAAACACTAACAGCTAAACTTGGAAGACTGTTGGATATTAAATTTTGTGTGTGTATTATCCCCTTTGGGTTCGATAAAGCTTCAAATGATTGTATACTTACTGTGGTTCACGAGTGCACTAGTTATCTTTGACAAGGCTAGGTATTCGGCAAGTACACATGTTTACAGTTTTGTGGGTGTACGAGGGGCTAGAGGCCAAGGTAGAGGTGTTTATTTAGCTGGGTCTGGGTGGTGGTGAGGTGTGAGGGAGGGAACAGGCACTACTGGGTGGGTGTGGTGGTGGGGAGGTGTGAGGGAGGGAACAGGCACTACTGGGTGGGTGTGGTGGTGGGGAGGTGTGAGGGAGGGAACAGGCACTACTGGGTGTGGGTGGTGGTGGTGAGGTGTGAGGGAGGGAACAGGCACTACTGGGTGGGTGTGGTGGTGGTGAGGTGTGAGGGAGGGAACAGGCACTACTGGGTGGGTGTGGTGGTGGGGAGGTGTGAGGGAGGGAACAGGCACTACTGGGTGGGTGTGGTGGTGGGGAGGTGTGAGGGAGGGAACAGGCACTACTGGGTGTGGGTGGTGGTGGTGAGGTGTGAGGGAGGGAACAGGCACTACTGGGTGGGTGTGGTGGTGGTGAGGTGTGAGGGAGGGAACAGGCACTACTGGGTGGGTGTGGTGGTGGGGAGGTGTGAGGGAGGGAACAGGCACTACTAGGTGGGTGTGGGTGGTGGTGAGGTGTGAGGGAGGGAACAGGCACTACTAGGTGGGTGTGGGTGGTGGGGAGGTGTGAGGAAGGGAACAGGCACTACTAGGTGGGTGTGGGTGGTGGTGAGGTGTGAGGGAGGGAACAGGCACTACTGGGTGGGTGTGGGTGGTGGGGAGGTGTGAGGGAGGGAACAGGCACTGGGTGGGTGTGGTGGTGGGGAGGTGTGAGGAAGGGAACAGGCACTACTAGGTGGGTGTGGGTGGTGGGGTGTGAGGGAGGGAGGGAGGGAACAGGCACTACTAGGTGGGTGTGGGTGGTGGGGAGGTGTGAGGAAGGGAACAGGCACTACTAGGTGGGTGTGGGTGGTGGGGAGGTGTGAGGGAGGGAACAGGCACTACTGGGTGGGTGTGGCTGGTGGGGAGGTGTGAGGGAGGGAACAGGCACTACTAGGTGGGTGTGGGTGTGGGTGGTGGGGAGGTGTGAGGGAGGGAACAGGCACTACTGGGTGGGTGTGGGTGGTGGGGAGGTGTGAGAAAGGGAACAGGCACTACTGGGTGGGTGTGGGTGGTGGGGAGGTGTGAGGGAGGGAACAGGCACTACTGGGTGGGTGTGGGTGGTGGGGAGGTGTGAGGGAGGGAACAGGCACTACTGGGTGGGTGTGGGTGGTGGGGAGGTGTGAGGGAGGGAACAGGCACTACTGGGTGGGTGTGGTGGTGGGGAGGTGTGAGGAAGGGAACAGGCACTACTGGGTGGGTGTGGGTGGTGGGGAGGTGTGAGGGAGGGAACAGGCACTGGGTGGGTGTGGTAGGTGGTGGTGGTGAGGGAGGGAACAGGCACTACTGGGTGGGTGTGGGTGGGGGGGAGGTGTGAGGGAGGGAACAGGCACTGGGTGGGTGTGGGTGGTGGAGGGAGGGAACAGGCACTGGGTGGGTGTGGTAGGTGGTGGTGGTGAGGGAGGGAACAGGCACTGGGTGGGTGTGGTAGGTGGTGGTGGTGAGGGAGGGAACAGGCACTGGGTGGGTGTGGTAGGTGGTGGTGGTGAGGGAGGGAACAGGCACTGGGTGGGTGTGGTAGGTGGTGGTGGAGGGAACAGGCACTGGGGTGGGTGTGGTAGGTGGTGGTGGTGAGGGAGGGAACAGGCACTGGGTGGGTGGTGGTGGTGAGGTGTGAGGGAGGGAACAGGCACTGGGTGGGTGGTGGTGGTGAGGTGTGAGGGAGGGAACAGGCACTGGGTGTGGTGTGGTGGTGAGGTGTAAGGGAGGGAACAGGCACTGGGTGGGTGTGGTAGGTGAGGTGTAAGGGAGGGAACAGGCACTGGGTGGGTGTGGTAGGTGAGGTGTAAGGGAGGGAACAGGCACTGGGTGTGGTGTGGTGGGTGGTGATGGTTAAAAAGAGGCTGGTTGAAATTGTTGGTGAGATATATATATTATATATATATATATAGGTATATATATATATATATATATATTATCATGTCTATTCTGAAAGAGGTACATACAATACAAACGTAGGATATTAGACTAAAAGAGGGAACTGTGGTGGGATGATGAGACAAGTGGGTGATAATGAGAGAGAGAGAGAGAGAGAGAGAGAGAGAGAGAGAGAGAGAGAGAGAGAGAGAGAGAGAGAGAGAGAGAGAGAGAGAGAGAGAGAGAGAGAGAGAGAGAGAGAGAGAGAGAGAGAGAGAGAGAGAGAGAGAGAGAGAGAGAGAGAGAGAGAGAGAGAGAGAGAGAGAGAGAGAGAGAGAGAGAGTATATGAATGAATACATTAATAAATTAATGATTGAATAAATGCTGGGAGTACGGTAGGCTACTAGATAGGGTAGTGGTGTACTGTATGAGAAGGGATAGAGGTAGCCTGACCAGGATTCGAACCCACTCACCCAGGTATATTATGTGGGAGAGTTGGACACCGTAACCACTCGGGACATGAGCGGATATAAGGGAAGAAACCTTGGTTCTTATTTTAAGAACCAGTTTACAGTCTCTTAGGAGGACTATGCTTCATACTTGTGGCGATTTTTTTTGTGTTTTAGATTTCAACCATGACTTAGCCGAGTTGGCTGGGGGGGGGGGGGTAAAATAGTGAAGGAATGACTGCTAGATATGGTGTGTGTGTGTGTGTGCGTGTATTTGTGTGTGTGTGTGTGTTAAGGGTACTATAGATTGGGTGGGTGGGTGAGAGAAGAGTGTGTGTTTTAGTGACACATTGGGTGAGATACATGGATTGGGGTGATAGTGAGGGAAAGACTGATACATAGGGAGAGGGTGTGTGTATTTGGGGGTACGGTACTAAATAGGGTAGTGGGGGGGGGGGAGAAGAGAGTGTGTGTGTGTGTGTGTGTGTGTGAGATAGTGAGATGGCGGGTGAGACAGGTTAGGGTGTGTTAGTGAAGGGATGACTGATAGGGAGTGTGTAAGAGAGAGAGAGAGAGAGAGGGTGTGTGTTGGGGGGTACTAGATTGAGAGGTGGTGGTGGGGAGAAGAGTGCGTGTTATAGTGAGATGGCGGGTGAGACAGGGTTATGGTGTGTTAGTGAAGGTATGACGGATAGTGTGTGGGAGAGAGAGAGAGAGAGAGTGTGTGTTGGGGAGAGAAAGGGTGTGATGTGAGATGGAGGGTGAGACGGGGCTAGGGTATGTTAGTGAAGGTATGACTGACAGATAACATAGTGTGGTGAGAGAGAGAGAGAGAGAGGATGTTAGGGGTGGTGGAGGAGGAGGGAGGAGGGAGGGAGGGAGGGACAGAAACAGGTGTAGTGTAGTATAGGTCGCCAGTAATAAGCTAGTCGGTGAAGTGAGTGGGTGTCTTATCTCGCCAAGACTTTGTGTAAACATCATCATTATTACTAACTACACTCATAGATATATTAAGGGGGTACTACTTGGTTTTGGGGTTATGTATATATCTTTTAGTTTCCTCGCTAGACCTCCATCAAGCTTAAAAACACCCCCCCCCCTAGAGACCCTCCTTCAAGATAAATTTGTACATTTTTCGATAGTTCCTCTTAAAATTACAGGCTCGCTTACGCTAGCCAGGAAAAAATCGACACCTAAATGGCACGGAAGGTCTTGAAATTGACAACGAAATGGGGCGAAAGGTCTTAAAATCGACAAACTCATTATTACTACACTCATAGGCAATCATCACCCCAGCCATCATCATCATCACCACAGCCACTATAGAGTCGGTTTAAGGGGAGATTTCCACTGGAGGGATTTTTTTCTTGGCTCCTTTCTCCCTCATGTTTAGCCCCATTGTTTTTCTAATTTTAAGACGTTTGCCCCATTATTTTGACGATTTTAAGAACTTTCAACCCATTTATGTTTATTTTAAGACCTTTCGTGCCATTTAGGTGTCGATTTTATACTGGCGAGCGATAGCCAGCCTGTAATTTAAGAGGAACCGGCTTTCAGCCGGGACATTTTTCTACCGAAAAATGTACAAATTTATCTTGAAAGGGGCTCAAGGGGTGTGTATTCTTAAGCTTGATGGATATCTAGGGACCAAACTAAAAACGTCCCCTTAACTTCATCTGACGCCAAATTGAATCCTAACTGTTTTATCGACAAGTATTGGAACTACAGTACATATGCATCTATTATACCCCTGCATCCTATGAGTTAAGTCTTCACAATTATCCACACTTCTTTATATATTTTTCGTAATAGTTGAGTAATTGTTATTCGAACAATGTAATTAGACCGAGTATTGTGTTCAGCAGTAGTGTGCATAGTAGTAGCATCACTTATTACAACCGACATATTTACCACAGCCAATATCATTCTCACATCTCCACCATCTATACCAGTTCCCTATCTCTTGCCACTGCCATTATTGCCACCACCACCACCACCACCTATACCAGTTCCCTATCTCTTGCCACTGCCATTATTACCACCACCACCTACACCACCACCACCTATACCAGTTCCCTATCTCTTGCCACTGCCATTATTACCACCACCACCACCACCTATACCAGTTCCCTATCTCTTGCCACTGCCATTATTACCACCACCACCACCACCACCTATTACCACCTATACCAGTTCCATATCTTGCCACTGCCATTATTACCACCACCACCTACACCACCACCACCTATACCAGTTCCCTATCTTGCCACTTCCATTATTACCACCACCACCTACACCAGTTCCCTATCTCTTGCCACTGCCATTATTACCACCACCACCACCACCACCTATACCAGTTCCCTATCTCTTGCCACTGCCATTATTACCACCACCACCAATACCAGTTCCCTATCTCTTGTCACTGCCATTATTACCACCACCACCACCACCACCTATACCAGTTACCTATCTTGCCACTGCCATTACCACCACCACCACCACCACCACCACCTATACCAGTTCCCTATCTCTTGCCACTGCCATTATTACCACCACCACCACCACCTATACCAGTTCCCTATCTCTTGCCACTGCCATTATTACCACCACCACCTATACCAGTTCCCTATCTCTTGCCACTGCCATTATTTCCACCACCACCTACACCACCACCACCACCACCTATACCAGTTCCCTATCTCTTGCCACTGCCATTATTACCACCACCACCACCTATACCAGTTCCCTATCTCTTGCCACTGCCATTATTACCACCACCACCTACACCACCACCACCACCACCACCTATACCAGTTACCTATCTTGCCACTGCCATTACCACCACCAAAAACGAGGTGGGCTCCCTTACGGGGAGATTTCCACTTGAGGGATTTTTTTCTGGATCCCTTTCTCCCTCATGTTTAGCCCCATTGATTTTGATATTTTAAGACGTTTGCCCCATTAGTTTGACGATTTTAAGAACTTTCGCCCCATTTATGTCACTTTTAAGATCTTTCGTGCCATTTATGTGTCAATTTTTTCCTGGCGAGCGATAGCGAGCCTGTAATTTAAGAGGAACCGGCCTTCGGCCGGGACATTTTTCTACCGAAAAATTTACAAATTTATCTTGAAAGGAGCTCAAGGGGGTGTAATTTCAAGCTTGATGGAAGTCTAGGAAACACACTAAAAACCTCCCCTTAATACAGGTAACACTACAACCTACCACAGCTGCACAATTATATAAACACAAGTTACACCAATAAACACGCCTTCGTGCTCCACAATTATTAGCTTACCACACCTGAACATCATCATCCCAGGTACAGTCGCGCTAATAAGTGATGGCTCAGCACCAAGTATATGTGTCGATCCATTGGTTTCAGTACTATCTAAGCTTTAATTCATCGTTTCGAGTGAGATATACACACACACACATGTTCCGAGCTTTACACACCCTATTCAACATCTGACAGACGTGATGTCTCGGCACCAAGTATATGTGTCGATCCATAATTGGTATCGTCAATATATAAGCTTTAAGGGCAGGTCTCCGCTTGAGGATTTTTTTTTCTGGACCCCTTTCTCCCTCATGTTTAGCCCCATTGCTTTTGATATTATAAAACGTTTGCCCCATTAGTTTAGCGATTTAAAGAACTTTCACCCCATATTAAGGCCTTTCGTGCAATTCAGGTGTCGATTTTATCCTGGCGAGCGATAGCGAGCCTGTAATTTAAGAGGAACCGGCCTTTGGCCGGGACATTTTTCTACCGAAAAATGTACAAATTTATCTTGAAAGGGACTCAAGGGGGTGTAATTTTAAGCTTGATGGAGGTCTAGGGAACAAACTAAATACCTCCCCTTAATTCATCGTTTCGAGTGAGATATACAAACATGTTCCTAGCTTTACACACCCTATTCAACATCTGACAGACATTAATACAGCACACAATGAGCAAAACGTAATGCCAGCGGAGACGCACCATACTTGGCCAACCGTAGCAGTGAGCCCACCGCTTGTTTATGGGGGAAGTACTCGCTTTTTCTGGACCTCCTTCTCCCTCATGTTTAGCATGTTATTTTTGAGATTTTAAGACGTGTGTTCCGTTTCTTTGTCAATATTTAGACTTTTCGTGCCATTTCGGTGTTGGCTATTCCCTGGCGAGCGATAGCCAGCCTGTAATTTTGTAAGGAACCAGCCTGCGATCGAGACATTTTGTAAGGAACCAGCCTGCGATCGAGACATTTTGTAAGGAACCAGCCTGCGATCGAGACATTTTTCTACCGAAAAATGTACTACCTATTTATCTTGAAAGGGGGTAGGCTATAGGGGTGCTATTTTAAGTTTGATGGAGGTCTAGCGAGGAAACTCCAAATATATAAGTAAATACAGAGACCAAAAACGAAGCACTATCCCCTTATGGGGAGGTTTTTAGTTTGGTCTCTGGATATCCATCAAGCTTAAGATTACACCCCCTTGAGCCCCTTTCAAGATAAATTTGTACATTTTTCGGTAGAAAACTTTCCCGGCTGAAAGCCGGTTCCTCTTAAATTACAGGCTCGCTGTCGCTCGCCAGGATAAAATCGACACCTACATGGCACGAAAGGTCTTAAAATTGACAGAAATGGGTCGAAGGTTCTTAAAATCGTCAAAATAATGGGGCGAACGTCTTAAAATTAGAAAAACAATGGGGCTAAACATGAGGGAGAAAGGAGTCAAGAAAAAATCCCTCAAGTGGATATCTCCCCTTAATCCACTAACCTCAACGTTTACATTACAACAAACATTTGTCATTACTTTTAAAACCACCAGTCTTAAATAATCGTTTACACCACAACAAACATTTTACATTATTTTTAACACCACCAGTCTTAAATAAACATTTACACCACAACAATTACATTACTTTTAACACTACCAGTCTTAAATAAACGTTTACACCACAACAAACATTTACATTATTTTTAACACCACCAGTCTTAAATAAACGTTTACACCACAACAAACATTTACATTATTTTTAACACCACCAGTCTTAAATAAACGTTTACACCTCAACAAACATTTACATTATTTTGAACACCACCAGTCTTAAATAAACGTTTACACCACAACAATTACATTATTTTGAACACCACCAGTCTTAAATAAACATTTACACCACACCAGTTACATTAATTTGAACACCACCAGTCTTAAATAAACATTTACACCACACCAATTACATTATTTTGAACACCACCAGTCTTAAATAAACGTTTACACCTCAACAAACATTTACATTACTTTTAACACCACCAGTCTTAAATAAACATTTACACCACACCAGTTACACTATTTTTAACACCACCAGTCTTAAATAAACGTTTACACCACACCAATTACATTATTTTTAACACCACCAGTCTTAAATAAACGTTTACACCACACCAATTACATTATTTTTAACACCACCAGTCTTAAATAGTAATAATCAAGCATCGCGTGATACCCTAACTATTATACGGAGGAACTACCATAAGTTGAGTGTGTGAACTACCACCACCACCACCATTACCACCACGTCGCACCACCACCACCAACCTGGATGTCTGGTAGGCACTGCAGTATTATTCTGTTTTTTTTTCCACCAACCAACCAACTTCACCTTTAAACTCAATTAATGAAATCAACAAATACATGTGGCACTCCGAGGACTCGAACCCAGGATACTCACATCGAAATTCCGCGCACTATGCATTACGCTATCAAGACAGTTATTTAGATTTACCTAACCATTGGGGGGGGGGGGGGGGGGAATGGGGATCGGGCCCGAGTATATAGGATAGAATAGAATAGAATTTAAGTCACGTTAAAACATTTGTTGTTTTGGAAGACAACTGGACGCCATCAATATCTTCTTCTACTACTACTACTACTACTACTACTACTACTACTACTACTACTCTTACTACTAACAATCTTTATTGTCATATAAAACATACAATTATAATTATAATGTTAACAGTTTATATACGCCTTTGTATCTGATGTTTCGAGCACATTCATATTCGAGTGAAATCCCAGTAAATTGTTCTTGTACTTTCTATTGTTCTTGTACTTTCTATTGTTGTTGTACTTTCTATTGTTATTGTACTTTCTATTGTTATTGTACTTTCTATTGTACTTTCTATTGTTATTGTACTTTCTATTGTTGTTGTACTTTCTATTGTTTTTGTACTTTCTATTGTTATTGTACTTTCTATTGTTATTGTACTTTCTATTGTTGTTGTACTTTCTATTGTTATTGTACTTTCTATTGTTATTGTACTTTCTATTGTTATTGTACTTTCTATCCATCAGTAACCTACATTATGATGGCATTTGTCTAATATCAATGTTTACTGTTCAAACTTCCATTTAGCCTGAAACTCGCAAGTGGTTAAGGGGGGTGACCTGTTTTTGTTCTGTCCTTTTCTATATTTCTCTGGCTTGTATCCATTTGGCCCCATTTAGCCTACTGTTTTAAGACGTTTATCCCCATCCAGGTGTCTATTTTTTACTGGTGAGCGGTAGCGAGCCAGCATATTTTTTATTTTTGTTTGGTAGCAGGCTAAATTTGTACATTTTTCGATAGAAAAATTTCTCCGGCGAAGCCGGATTTCTTCATATAATGCTGGCTCGCTATCGCTCGCCAGGAAGAAATCGACACTTAGATGGGGATAAACGTCTTAGAATAGTTGGCTGAATGGGGCCGAATGGATACAAGCCAGAGAAAGAGAGAAAAGGACAGAGATAACAAAAAGCAGGTCACCCCCCCTTAATTGAGGACTTAAGGGTTCAGAATAGTGTACCGCGCGGGAGATAAACACACCGTGAATCACAGTGACAGTAACTATAGCCTACACCAGATAACAAACACGGCCTCTATTATGTAAACAACTGGGTCTGCAATAGGTTCAATTTTCAGGAGTGCCTTCGGATGTCCCGGCCGAATGGATGGATGGATCTTGGGGGATGTGTGTGTGTGTGTGTGTTTTTTTTTTTTTTTTTTTTTTTTTTTTTTTTTTTTTGTATAAGCCTGATGGAGTTTTAGGGAGGAAACTAAAAAAAAAAAAAAAAAAAAAAAAAAAATATATATATATATATATATATATATATATATATATATATATATATATATATCTCGGTACTTAAATATATCGACTACAAACTAAACCCTTCCCCCTTAAATGAAGTACCAGCGCTTCATAACACATCCCCCCCCCCCCCCCCCCTCACCGCCACTTGTTTACAATGTCCTAGACGCCGCCAGGTCGGTTATCTTACACAAACACTGGTGGTTCACGATTAAGGGGAGGTGGGCCGTTTTGTTTGTTTGTATCTTTCTCTCCTTTTCTCTCTTTCTCTGGCTTTTATCCATTCGACCCCATCCAGCCAACTGTTTTAAGACGTGTATCCCCATCCAGGTGTCGATTTCTTCCTGGCGAGCGATAGCGAGCCAGTATTGTATGGAGAAATCCGGCTTCGCCGGAGACATTTTTCTGTCGAAAAATGTACCGTACAAATTTAGCTTGCTGTCCAAACAAAAATATTGACACCTGGATGGGGGTAAACGTCTTAAAACAGTAGGCTGAATGGGGCCGAATGGATACAAGCCAGAGAGTGAGGGGGAGAGAAAGAGAACAATACACATGAAGTAATAATACCGCTTCCCAAACACATCCCCCCTCCCCTCCCCTCCCCTCCCCTCACACCTTGTTTACAATGTACTAGAGACGCCGCCGTGGTTGGTGGTTATAAGGGGGAGGGAGGTGGGTGGCCCGCGCTTTTCTGGGGGGGGGGGGGGGGGGGGGGGGCCTTCATGTTTAGAGCCCCCCCCCATTAGTTTTCAGATTATATTATGTTCGTCCCTTTTATTTGTCGATATTTATGCTTTTCGCCCCAGTTTTTGTCAATACCAAGACCTTTCGTGGTATTTAGGTCTTACTTTTTTTTTCTGGCGAACGATAGTGAGCCTGTGATTTTGGAAGAAGCGGCCTTCGGCCGGGACATTTTTCTACCGAAAAATGTACACCTTTATCTAGAAGGGGGATCTAATGGATGTTTTTTTAATGTTTGATGGAGGTCTAGGGAGGAAACTAAAAATATACTAAAATTATACATATATAAGTCAATAAAAACGGCCCATCTCCCCTTAACTTCTTATCACTCGAAAGAAATGTAAGCAATCGGGCTGATATATAATTATATCATTTGGGAAGAGTCCACCAGGAAATTGGTGTGGATAATTATATGTATGTAATCGGTTTGGGGTAACGGAATTGTGATGTCACCACCACATTACACTCACATACACAATACCTACACTTACATACGCTTGGTTATAAGCTTGATGGAGGTCTAGGGAACATACTAAAAACCTCCCCTTAAGGGGAGGTTTTTAGTTTGTTTCCTACTCTTCCAGCAATCTAAAAATGTCACCCCCTTGACCCCCTTTCAAAATAAATTTGTAAATTTTTCGGTAGAAAAATTTCCCGGCCAAAGGCCGGTTCCTCTTAAATTACAGGCTCGCTGTCGCTCGCCAGGATAAAATCGACACGAATGGCACGAAAGGTCTTAATATGGGGTGAAAGTTCTTAAAATTGCTAAACTAATGGGGCAAAACGTTTTATAATATCAAAAGCAATGGGGCTAAACATGAGGGAGAAAGGGGTCAAGAAAAAAATCCCTCAAGTGGAAATCTCTCCTTAATTTATAGTAGAACGTTAACATTATCTCAAGGGTGATTCAAGTCTTTCCTAAGCTGAATATTTGTGTGTTTACTAAGCGCCAACAAATCGAAGCAAAGCATTACGGTGCACTGAAAGACCTTGATGTAGGACTAACTAGCTCGCTATAATAAGAACAGCCATTAATTCTGATAATGATTTGCAGGCTTCTCAGAGTTATATCGATACGCTACACGAAGGGGCAGTGAATTGGCAGATGGAAGTTATATGCAGTAATATATCTATCTATCCTATCTATCTAATCTATCTATCTATCTATCTATCTATCTATCTATCTATCTATCCTCTCTCTCTCTCTCTCTCTCTCTCTCTCTCTCTCTCTCTCTCTCTCTCTCTCTCTCTCTCTCTCTCTCTCTCTCTCTCTAATCTATCTAATCTATCCTCTCTCTCTCTCTAATCTATCTAATCTATCCCCTCTCTCTCTCTCTCTCTCTCTCTCTCTCTAATCTATCTAATCTCTATCTATCTATCTAATCTCTCTCTCTATCTCTATCTATCTATCTAATCTCTCTCTCTCTCTCTCTCTCTCTCTCTCTCTCTCTCTCTCTCTCTCTCTCTCTCTCTCTCTCTCTCTCTCTCTCTCTCTCTCTCTCTCTCTCATTACAGGCTCGCTCTCGCTCGCCAGGAAGAAATCGAAACCTAAATGACACGAAAGGTCTTAATATTGACAAAGATATGGGGCGAAAGGTCTCAAAATCGACACACTAATGGAACGAACGTCCTAATATTGACAACAATATGGGGCAAAAGGTCTCAAAATCGCCAAACTAACGGAACGAACGTCTTAATATCTCAAAACTAATATGCTAAAGATGAGGGAGAAAGGGGTCCATAAAAACAGGAAAAATATAATAAATAATAACTGTGGTAAAAACAAGAAGGCTATATCCCTTATGAGTCATACACCTGCCTCACACCTGTCGAAACACATATAGGTACATAAATTTGTATATAGTATACTGTATATATATATATATATATATATATATATATATATATATATATATATATATATATATATATAATACACAACATGCGCGCACACACGCACACACTGACGCGCTGTACACACTCGCACACACACACACACACACACACACACACACACACACACACACACACACACACACACACACACACACACACACACACACACACACACACACACACACACACACACACACACACACACACACACACACACACACACACACACACACACTATTCCTGGTGAACGATAGCGAGGAATGGGAAATGTTTCTACCGCAAAATTGTACACATTTATCTGGAAGGGGTCGTCTTGGGGGTGTTTAACCCTTTGAAGCTCTGACGCGTTTTAGCAGTTTATTTTGGCTATCATTAGACGATTGTATGCAGCTTAGGAGGGGTCTGTGGGTATTAAAAGGGTAAATACTATCTTAATCAACCCTTTAACTTCCATAGACCGTTACTAATCTTAATAAAATCGTCTAACAGTAGCCAGAAAACAGAACAGAAACGCGTATTGGAGCTTGAGAGGGTTAATAAGCTTGATGGAATTCTAGGGAATAAACTAAAAACCTCCCCTTAAAGGGAGATGGTTCACTTTTTGGGCGATTTTTGTATGTATTCAATATTTTTCTAGTTTCCTCCCTAGACCTTCATTAGATCCCCCTTCTAGATTAATTTGTACATTTTTCGGAAGAAAAATGTCCCAGTCAAAGGCCGGTTCTTCCAACATTACAGGCTCACTATCGTTCGCCATGGAAAAAATCGACACCTAAATAGCACGAAAGGTCTAAATATGGATGTAGAAATGGGGCGAAAGGTCTTAAAATCGACTAACTAATGGGGCAAACATCTTAACATCTGAAAACTAATGGGGCTAAGCATGAGGGAGAAAGTGGTCCAGAAAACCGGCCCACCATGTCCCCTTAAAGGTGACACCTGTGTGGTCTCATTAGGGCTCATTATTACCACACACCTGTACAGCCACGTGACTTCTTAGGATTCTGCCGGTATCACACGAGAGCTTTTATAGTCAACATTTATCCTCAATACTGATCTGGCAGCTTATGAGGTCAACATTCATAATATTTCGGTCACCTAAATTCATCTACCATCAGTGTAGTTTCCGATACCAGCGCAAAATAGTCCAGAAATGTTGCCAGAAAAATGTTGATCATCGAATGTTGACTACAAAAGCTCTCGTGTGATACCGGCTTTAGGATTCTGCCGGTATCACACGAGAGCTTTTATAGTCAAAATTTTTCTGGCAACATTTCTGGAATATTTTGCTCTGGTATCGGAAACTAGACTGATGATAGATGAATTTAGGTAACAGAACACTATTAAATGTTTACCTCATAAGCTGCCAGAGGATAAATGTTGAGGGAAAAAGCGCTCGTGTGATACCGGCTTTAGACTTCGGACGTGTTGACAAGAGGCATGTTACTGGGCCGTCAGTACAGTCGCGCTAATAAGTCATGTTCCAGCTGTCATTACGTTTGGCTTGCTCTGTGCTGTATTAATGTCTGTCAGATGTGGAATAGGGTGGCTAAGTGTAGGAACAGGTTTGTATATTTCACTCGATATGAAGAAATGAAGCTTAGACATTGCTGATACCAATTATGGATCAAAACATACTTGGTGCCGAGACATCACTTATTAGCGCGACTGTACACTCGTCTAATAAGTGACGTCTCGGCACCAAGTATATTTTTATCAATAATTGACATCAGCAATATCAAAGCTTCATTTCTTCATATCGAGTGAAAGCAAGCCAAACATAATGACAGCCGGGACATGACTTATTAGCACGACCGTACATGCCACTTATCTTACATTGGAAATATCAAAGGAATGATAAAGTTATATAAGATAATATTAGATAATTGCCGACTTGCGAGTTTCGTTCTATAAGGAAGTTGGAGCTGTAGACATCGATATTTAACACCATGTACAGCTAAAATACGGTCGTAGTACATTTATAAATACATAACACTTAATTCAACGTACCATTTATCCATCAGAAACGTACATTATGATTGCGTTTCTGTTTAATATCAATGTTTACGGCTCCAACTTCCTTATAGACCAAAACTCGCAAGTATTTGAGGGGTTTATAGCCATCAATAGACTTTTGAGGGGAAATGGGCCGGTTTTCTGGACCACTTTCTCCCTCATGTTTAGCCCCCATTAGTTTTCAGATGTTAAAGATGTTGGCCCCATTAGTTTTCAGATGTTAAAGATGTTGGCCCCATTAGTTAGTCGATTTGAAGACCTTTCGCCCCATTTCTTCGTCAATATTTAGACCCTTCGTGCTATATAGGTGTCGATTTTTTCCCTGGCGAACGATAGTGAGCCTGCAATGTTGGAAGAACCGAAAAATGTACAAATTAATCTAGAAGGGGGGATCTAATGGACGTGTTTTTTTTTTTTTTTAATTTGATGGAGGTCTAGGGAGGAAGCTAGAAAAATAGTGAATACAGGCAAAAATCGCCCAAAAAGTGGTTTGATTGTTGAGAAAGAGAATGTGAATTAATGAAGAGATTGGGAATGACTTGGCCATGACTTGCTGCGGTGAGCTGTGTGTGTGTGTGTGTGGGGGGGGGGGGGGGGGAGAGAGAGAGAGATTTATATTTTTTTAGTTTCCTCCCTAGACCTCCATCAAACTTTAAAACACAAATCCATTAGATACTTCTTCTAGATTAATTAGTAAATTTTCGGTAGAAAAATGTCTCCTCCTTCCAAAATTACAGGCTCACTATGGTTCGCCAGGAAAAACAAATTGACACCTGAATAGCACGAAAGATCTTAGTATTGACAACTAAATGCGGCGAAAGGTCTTAAAATCGTAAAACTAATAGGCCGAACGTCTTCTAATCTGAACACAAATGGGGCTAACCATGAGAAAGAAGGGGGAGCAGAAAAACGCCCCACCTCCCCTTAATGATTCCGAATATCAAGGTAGCCATTTGATGACTGAGCCTTTCCGTTCTCTGCAGCTCTACAGTAGATGATGTAGGTTCCGATGAAGTGTGGCAGTAGGGAAAGTCAATCAATGTTTATAATGCATGCCTGGTACAATCGGCCAAATAAGTGATGTCGCGCGGTACCACCAAGTATATTTCCATCCATAATTTGTATCTTAACCCTTCCTGTACGGTCGCGCTAACAAGTCATGGCTCGGCTGTCATTACAATTTGGCTCGCTCTGTGCTGTGTTAATGTCTGTCAGATGTTGAATAGGGTGGGTAAGTGTAGGAACATGGTTGTATATCTCAATCAAAAAGAAGAAATCGGGTGTAAATATTGCTGATACCAATTATTGATCAAAATATAATTGGTGCCGGGACATCACTTATTAGCGCGACTGTACCAGCGACGTGTGTGATAATTGTATTGGAGCTGTATTTAGAGGATTTTATGCAGCTTAGGAAGGATCTGTGGTAGTTTAAAAAAAAGAGTTGGTTGAGATAGTTCGAAGCCTTATAATTGCTAGAGGTCCTTCCTAATCTGTGAGATAGTTCGAAGCCTTATAATTGCTAGAGGTCCTTCCTAAGCTGTGAGATAGTTCGAAGCCTTATAATTGCTAGAGGTCCTTCCTAAGCTGTGAGATAGTTCGAAGCCTTATAATTGCTAGAGGTCCTTCCTAATCTGTGAGATAGTTCGAAGCCTTATAATTGCTAGAGGTCCTTCCTAAGCTGTGAGATAGTTCGAAGCCTTATAATTGCTAGAGGTCCTTCCTAATCTGTGAGATAGTTCGAAGCCTTATAATTGCTAGAGGTCCTTCCTAAGCTGTGAGATAGTTCGAAGCCTTATAATTGCTAGAGGTCCTTCCTAAGCTGTGAGATAGTTCGAAGCCTTATAATTGCTAGAGGTCCTTCCTAAGCTGTGAGATAGTTCGAAGCCTTTAATTGCTAGAGGTCCTTCCTAAGCTGTGAGATAGTTCGAAGCCTTATAATTGCTAGAGGTCCTTCCTAAGCTGTGAGATAGTTCGAAGCCTTATAATTGCTAGAGGTCCTTCCTAAGCTGAATACAATCGTCTAATAGTTGCTAGAATATGATGCGAAGGACGTCCCTGGTACTGAACGGGTTAACTATCTCGGCATTAATTCATCGTTTCGAGCGAGATAATACAAACATGCTCCTATCTGTACACACACTATTCAACATCTGACAGACATTAATACAACACACGGCGAGCAAAACGTAGTGACAGCGGAGACACGACTTATTTGGCCAACTGTACAGTCGCGCTAATAAGTGATGTCTCGGCACCAAGTATGTTTTGATAATTAATTGGTATCAGCAATATCTAAGCTTCATTTCTTCCTATCGAGTGAAATACACAAACCTGTTCCTACGCTTACCCACCCTGGCGGTAAATTGAATCCATTAGCAGCTAATTTCTCGATACTTAATGGCAAAATATGAAACTACCATGTCTCTGCATCATACTCAGACCATGTTTCTATAATTAGCACCTTATTTCACAACAAAATCTTCAAAATAACCGAGAAATCTTGATGGCAAGTTTGCAATTTAACCGTCAGTTGAAAAGACAGAGTATGATGATTACCTTGTTGTCTACGTCAAACATGCGTGTGTGTGTCGCATTTACTGATGTTTAACCCTTTCAAGCTCCAATACGCGTTTCTGTTCTGTTTTCTGGCTACTATTAGACGATTTTATTCAGATTAGTAACGGTATACGGAAGTCTTAAAGGGTTGATTGCGATAGTATTTACCCCTTTTAATACTCACAGATACTTCCTAAGCTGCATAAAATCGTCTAATGATAGCCCAAATAAACTGGTAAAACGCATCAGAGCTTCAAAGGGTTAATATAGGTACCGGTATATATATTATAGGCCTACTCAATACTCAAATATATTTTCTATTTTACAGGTGAGTTCTCCAGTCCAGTCGATCAAGGTATAGTGTGTGTCTGTCTGTCTGTCTGTCTGTCTGTCTGTCTGTAAATTTAATTGAATTGAATTGAATTGAATTAAGTTTATTTGCTCAGGCTTTTACAAAAAGTGTGGAGCACAGCCCCTTCCATATTACACATGTACAAAAGAGAGAGAGAGAGTGAGTGAGTGAGTGAGTGAGTGAGTGAGTGAGTGAGTGAGTGAGTGAGTGAGTGTGTGTGTGTGTGTGTGTATGTGTGTGTGTGTGTGTGTGTGTGTATGTGTGTGTGTGTGTGTGTGTGTGTGTGTGTGGGTCTCTCTCGTTTATAACCTGAAGTTGTTGTTTTTTGTTCCACCAGAAAGTAGTGGACTAAACAGGTGTGGCGGTGACTGGAAGGCAACTGGAGGCAGTGACTGGTTCAATGACTGGTTCAATGACTTTCGTTTGGGCCTCTTTTTGTGTACATAAATATATATATTTTGTTTTTTGGTTTTACATTCTCTCTTTACCCAATACTTGTAATAGGACCTAAATTATTATAACCTCGGTAGTCCAGGCTCCGTTAAAAGGGGTTAAGCCGGAGTCACACGAGCCCGTTTTTCGAGCAATTTGTATGGGCAATTATGGTCTGGCAGCTTCAAAAATGACACTTTTATATCAGTATTCGGCCGCCTTACATAATCTACCTTCAGTCTAGTTACCGATACCAGTGCGAAAAAGTCCCGAAAAAGTCTCGAAATATAACGAGACAAAACTTGGCTAATGGAAAATTGACGGAAAAATCGCTAGTGTGACAGTGGCTATACTGGTTCAATTTTGGCTCTATTTATTTATATACCGGTATTCATTATGCTTTAGTGTGCTCGCTAGACCTTCATCAAGCTTGGGAAAACACTCCCTAGACATGCACTCCCTTCAAGATAAATGTGTACATTTTTCGATCGAAAAAAAATCGGCCTCAGGCCGGTTTCTCCTAAAATTACAGGCTTGCTATCGCTCACCAGGAAAAAAATCGACACCTAAACGCCCCGAAAGGTCTTAAAATTGACAGAAATGGGGTGAAAGTTCTTAAAATCGCCAAACAAATGGGATGAACGTCTTAAAAAATCTAAAAACAAACAATGGGACTAAACATGAGGGAGACAGGGGTCAAGACAAAAAGCCCCAAGTGGAAATCTCCCCTTAAGCCAAAGAAAGTGTTTCATGCGACACGTTTCTACCGAAAAATGTAAAAAGAAAACAATCTTGAGAGAGGGCCCCCCCCTCTCTCAAGATTGTTTTCTTTTTACATTTTTCGGTAGAAACGTGTCGCATGAAACACTTTCTTTGGCTTAAGGGGAGATTTCCACTTGGGGCTTTTTGTCTTGACCCCTGTCTCCCTCATGTTTAGTCCCATTGTTTGTTTTTAGATTTTTTAAGACGTTCATCCCATTTGTTTGGCGATTTTAAGATTTTAAGGGGGTTAAATCTTGATAGAGGTTTAACGTGGAAACTAAAACTGATACAATGCAAGCAAACAATTCTTGAGAGGGGGGTCTAGGTTTTTTCTTTTCTTTTTTTTTAAATATTGATAGAGGTTTAGCGAGGAAACTGAAAAAACAAACCACACGAATAAATACACATGTAGACCAAAAAAAAATGGGATAGAGGTTGAGCGACGAAACTAAAAAAAAAAAAAAAATATATATATAAATATAATTATACATATATATAGACTAAAACATAGGATCGAGATTTAGCGAGGAAACTCAACATTATATTATGAATAAATACATCAAATAAACGACAAAATAACCCACCAAGGCCCAGGGTGTCAAACGAAAGCTCAGTATGTGTAGCTCTTTTATTATTGTATATATATATATTTACAGAGCAATTCATCGTCACAACTTGCCGGGAAAAAACGTTCGTGTGACACCCGACTTAAATTAACACTTTCCAATCCTTTAAGGGGAGAGATATCGACTTGAGGGATTTTTTTTTTCTGGACCCCCTTTCTCCCTCATGTTTAGCCCCATTGCTTTTGAGATTTTAAGACAGTCGCCCCCATTAGTTTGGCGATTTTAAGAACTTTCGCCCCATTTCCGTCAATTTTAAGACCTTTCGTGCAATTTAGGTGTCGATTTTATCCTGGCGAGCGATAGCGAGCCTGTAATTTAAGAGGAACCGGCTCTCAGCCGGTGTAAAATGTACAAATTTATCTTGAAAGGGGCTCAAGGGGGGTGTATTCTTAAGCTTGATGGATATCTAGGGACCAAACTAAAAACCTCCCCTGAATGCGCCGATTCATGTGTGGAAAGTTTGGGTAGGGAAGGGTTTACTATTTGTTTATTTTTTGATCTGGCTAGGACTATACATAGTCGCGTTTTATTCCCCCCCAGCTGAGGGTAATTTGCTGTATATCTCCACATCCTGATTAACTGGGCTATTAGCGTTATATGGGGCTAGCGAAATATGGTGTTAACCCCTTCAGACTCGTATGACGCAGAGGTTGCCAGGTTAGCAATAAGAAGTATGTTGTTAAGGGGAGGTTTTTAGTGTGTTTCCTAGACTTCCATCAAGCTTGAAATTACACCCCCTTGACCCCTTTTCAAGATAAATTTGTACATTTTTTGGTAGAAAAATGTCTCGGCCAAAGGCCGGTTCCTCTTAAATTACAGGCTCGCTATCGCTCGCTAGGAAAAAATCGACACCTAAATGGGACGAAAGGTCTTAAAAGTGACATAAATGGGGCGAAAGTTCTTAAATTCGTCAAACTAATGGGGCGAACATCTTAAAATCTCAAAATCAATGGGGCTAAACATGAGGGAGAAAGGGATCCAGAAAAAATCACTCGAGTGGAAACCTCCCCTTAAGGGGGGGATTTTGTATTTATATTATGTTATATATTATTATTTTAGTTTATTGTGCTAGACCTCCATAAAAAAGAAAAAAAAAAAAAAAAAAAACACACACACACACACACACACACACACACACACACACAGTATATTGGTACGGTACATTTTATGGTACACAAATTTGCCGGCCGATTCCTACTAGATACCAGGCTCGCTATCGCTTGCTGGCCAACGTTAGACGATTTGACTAATTCTGCGTCGGTTCATGTACAGTCGGTGTCCAAAGTCTTGTAAGGAAATGTTTTATCAATATTTCTACGACTTTTTTTTTTTTTTTTTACTATGTGCTAGCCAAGGTTTGACGAATTTTATTTAACTATATGCTAGCCAAGGTTAGACGATTTTTGTTTTTAAATTTTGCGTCGATTCACATAATTATAGACTCGTGCATGATTGAATATATGGATTGGCATAAATAGATCAATAAAAAACAAGTGAGCCCGATTGAATATATGGATTGGCATAAATAGAGCAATACAAAACAAGTGAGCCCGATTGAATATATGGATTGGCATAAATAGAGCAATAAAAAACAAGTGAGCCCGATTGAATATATGGATTGGCATAAATAGATCAATAAAAACAAGTGAGCCCGATTGAATATATGGATTGGCATAAATAGATCAATAAAAACAAGTGAGCCCGATTGAATATATGGATTGGCATAAATAGAGCAATAAAAACAAGTGAGCCCGATTGAATATATGGATTGGCATAAATAGAGCAATAAAAACAAGTGAGCCCGATTGAATATATGGATTGGCATAAATAGAGCAATAAAAACAAGTGAGCCTGATTGAATGTATGGATTGGCATAAATAGAGCAATAAAAACAAGTGAGCCCGATTGAATATATGGATTGGCATAAATAGATCAATAAAAACAAGTGAGCCTGATTGAATGTATGGATTGGCATAAATAGAGCAATAAAAACAAGTGAGCCCGATTGAATATATGGATTGGCATAAATAGAGCAATAAAAACAAGTGAGCCCGATTGAATATATGGATTGGCATAAATAGATCAATAAAAACAAGTGAGCCCGATTGAATGTATGGATTGGCATAGAGCAATAAAAACAAGTGAGCCCGATTGAATGTATGGATTGGCATAAATAGAGCAATAAAAACAAGTGAGCCCGATTGAATATATGGATTGGCATAAATAGAGCAATAAAAACAAGTGAGCCCGTTAGAATATATGGATTGGCATAAATAGATCAATAAAAACAAGTGAGCCTGATTGAATGTATGGATTGGCATAAATAGAGCAATAAAAACAAGTGAGCCCGATTGAATATATGGATTGGCATAAATAGATCAATAAAAACAAGTGAGCCTGATTGAATGTATGGATTGGCATAAATAGAGCAATAAAAACAAGTGAGCCCGATTGAATATATGGATTGGCATAAATAGAGCAATAAAAACAAGTGAGCCCGATTGAATATATGGATTGGCATAAATAGATCAATAAAAACAAGTGAGCCCGATTGAATGTATGGATTGGCATAGAGCAATAAAAACAAGTGAGCCCGATTGAATGTATGGATTGGCATAAATAGAGCAATAAAAACAAGTGAGCCCGATTGAATGTTTGGGTTGGCATAAATAGAGCAATAAAAACAAGTGAGCCCCCCTGGGTCACTGTACCTTTCTGTAAGCTTGGCAGGTGAAGGTACACCGTTAACCTTGGGAATATACGCTGATGGGGGGGGGGGGGGGAATTTGTTGGGGACTGGGGAGGGGGGGGTGATAGGGGGGGATTGTGGAGGAATGTATGAGAGAGTGAGGTGGGGGGGAAAGGAGGGAGAGAGAGAGAGAGAAGCGTGATTGGGGGAAAGGAGAGAGAGGGAGGGGGGGGGGGGGGGGAGAAGAGACATTGAGAGAGTGAGTGGGAGAGTGAGAGTGAGTATGTTGGTTCAATTGCAAGGCACTAATTTCAAGCGTATGGGTCTTGGCAGCTCCGAAGTAATGCATGATTCGAGTTATTTCATCAGCTCAGCTCGTGGCGTCTTTTTATATGTTATTCTATATCTATCTATCTATCTATTTACTCAGGCCCAATCCCCACTTCTATTTATTTCTTTTTCTTTCCTTTTTCCCTTGTTTTCTTACTACCACTAGACCATTTTGGCAGCTTAGGAAGGACCTCGAGTAAACAAAGGGGTAATAATCGATTCTCAAGTAACCCTTTGACTCCAACAGATCCTCCAGCTTAGGAAGGACCTCGAGTAAACAAAGGGGTAATTATCGATTCTCAAGTAACCCTTTGACTCCAACAGATCCTCCCATAATGAAGAAAATCGCCTAATAATAGCCAGAATAATATGAAATAATGCGTCATGGTACTGTACTCTGGAAAGATTTTGTTGTAGTGTCTGTGGTTATGCTAGTGGTTGTAGTGATGGTTGTAGTATTGATGGGAGCAGGGACTGGTTTGGTTAGTGGTGGTTGTGGTAAGTGTTGTCAGTGTTTGTGGTAGTGGTGTTGGTATTGTTGTTGTTGCTGTTTCCCAGGCTGCCTGGCCGAACAGCCCCAAGGCCCCGAGGCCAAGGCCATAACCGAGCGCCCCCACAGAACCCTCCCTGCCGACCACAATAAAGCCTGGGTGACCGAAGCCACTCCATGGCGGGGAGCTGAGGAGGGTGCATAAACGCCCGGGAAACTAAAGCCCCACCTAGGGCCCTGTGCCCCTCAGCAATTATGAAGAGAAAGTTGAGGGGAAAAGGAAAAATGTGACGCTTTGGCTTCCAATCTTGGTAGATTGGGAGGTCAATCCACGGAAGAGACGCCGTCACTTGAGATCTAGAAAATATATAAGTAAAAGGAACAGTCAGAGTAAGCTATGGGTATGGCAGAGATCGCTCAGTTTTCACTCTGATAGACCAGCCCATGGGTGTTGGTGTTGGTTGCGGTGGTGGTGTTGGTTGTGGTGGTTGTTGGTGGTGGTGTTGGTGTTGGTTGCGGTGGTGTTGGTGGTGGTGGTGTTGTTGGTGTTGGTTGCGGTGGTGGTGGTTGTTGGTGGTGGTGTTGTTGGTTGCGGTGGTGGTGGTTGCGGTGGTGGTGGTGGTGGTGGATTTAGTTGTGTTACTGTTTGTGGTGGTGCTTTTCTTGATGATGTTATTGAATGTGGTGATAGCAACCAGTGTTTTCAGTACTTGTTGTGGTGGTTGTGGGACCGGTAGTGGTGATGGTATAGGTAGCGCCAACGAACTTGGCAATAATCTGGACCCCTTAACTTCTTATAAACTCAAACTGAATGAAAGCAATCGGACTGACATTTGTATCATTTGGTAAGAGTCCTCCAGGAAATAGGTGTGGACATTTACAGCCAGTTTGCTCAAGGTCCTTTAGAGTTACGAAGAGGTCAGGGGTCGAGATAATTGTCAAGTTGGTTGGCGCTACCTATACCATCACCACTACCGGTATTGGTGAATCGGCTGTTGATTATAGCAAGTGAAGGTTGTGGTACCGGTATCGTACTGGTTGTGTTGGTAGTCTTGGAGATGGTAGTGAGTGTGGTGGTAGTGGTGGTGATGGTGGTGGTGATGGTAGCAGGTGTTGGTGGTGGTGGTGATAGTAGCAGGTGGTGGTTGTGATAGGAGCAGGTGGTGGTTGTGATAGTAGCAGGTGGTGGTGGTGGTGGTGGTGATAGTAGCAGGTGGTGGTTGTGATAGTAGCAGGTGGTGGTGGTGGTGGTGGTGGTGATAGTAGCAGGTGGTGGTTGTGATAGTAGCAGGTGTTGGTGGTTGTGATAGTAGCAGGTGGTGATGGTGGTGATGATGGTTGCCAAACAGTGGTTGTGGCAGCTGGCCCTTATCCAGATGACTGCCTCACTTTGCCTACGCTATCCTGACTCATCCTACCTATCTACCCTCCCTCACCCTAACCTATGTCACCCTAACGTGTGTCACAGAGAGAGAGAGAGAGAGAGAGAGAGAGAGATATAGAGAGGAGAGAGAAGAGAGAGAGTATAGAGAGGAGATAGAGAGAGAGAGAGAGAGAGAGAGAGAGCGATGAGAGAGAGAGAGAGAGACAGAGAGAGAGAGCGATGAGAGATACAGAGAGAGAGAGAGAGAGAGAGCCCAGAGGAGAAGAGAGAGAGATCGAGAAGAGATAGAGAAGAGAGGAGAAGAGGGGAGAGAGAGAGAGAGATAGAGAGATGAGAGCGAGAGAGAGGAGAGAGAGGAGAAGAGAGAGGAGAGAAGCGAGAGGAGAAGAGAGATAGAGAGACGAGAGAGAGAGAGAGAGAGAGTGAGAGAGAGAGAGAGAGGCGCCAGCCTTTTCTTTCAGAAATAGCGTTCTGCCGGAATATATATATCTATATGTGATCAACGGCTATATTATATAATTTAGCAGCAATATGACGGAGGTGGCCAGATCTCTGCTACTATAATAATCTGTAGCCCACCCTAACTGCTCAATCACACACCCCCTCACCCTAATTATACACACTCTCTTACCCGCGTCAGAACTCTGCCAACGTGTAGCATTTGCCCTCGCTGACAAAAAAACAGTGCAAAAAAATACAGGTTAGTGGGGGGGGTCACCGGATTTTGTTCTCTATCTTTATCTCCTTTTCTCTCTTTATCTCCTTTTCTCTCTTTATCTCCTTTTCTCTCTTTCTCTGGCTTGTATCCATTCGTCCCCATTCAGCCAACTGTTTTAAGACGTTTATCTCCATTCAGGTGTCAATTATCGCTCGCCAACATTGTATGGAGAAATCTGGCTTCGCCTGGAGTAGGTAGTAGGTGGGGGGAATGGGCCGGTTTTTTGGACCCCACTCTCCCTCATGTTTAGCCCCATTAGTTTTCAGATATTAATGTTTGCCCCATTAGTTAGTCGATTTTAAGACCTTTAACCCCATTTCTTCGTCAATATTTTGAACTTTCGTGCTTTTTAGGTGTCGATTTTTCCCCTGGCGAACGATAGTGAGCCAGTAATGTTGGAAGAATTTTTCTACCGAAAAATGTACAAATTAAACTAGAAGGGGGATCTAATAGATGTGTTTTTTTTTTTAATTTGATGGAGGTCTAGGGAGGAAACTAGAAAAATAATTAATACATGCACAAATAATGTAATACATGCAAAAATAATTAATACATGCAAAAATAATTAATACATGCACAAATAATTAATACATGCACAAATAATTAATACATGCAAAAATAATTAATACATGCACAAATAATTAATACATGCAAAAATAATTAATACATGCACAAATAATTAATACGGTACATGCACAAATAATTAATACATGCACAAATAATTAATACATGCAAAAATAATTAATACATGCACAAATAATTAATACGGTACATGCACAAATAATTATTACATGCACAAATAATTAATACATGCAAAAATAATTAATACATGCAAAAATCGCCCAAAGATGATATATTAAATTACATAGCTAGTTATGATAACATTTATACATGAACTCACAATTTGACCACCAAACATAAAATTATATCGAATAGTGTGGACACTGTGGCAAGACCTGATTAATTGGCGGGAGATTATGATGTATACAGGTGTGTGTGGGTGTGTGGGTGGGTGTGTGGGGGTTGCATAGTTACCGGTAAAATGACGTAACTTTGGACAGGGACATACTTTCGGACATTCTGGAGAAAACAAAATATAATGAACCACAGTGATGGGATACATACATGATGTTATGGATAAAACAAGTATGTCTGCGGTGTGACAGGTCAGTTGAACCAGTGCCACTTCAACCAGTGCTACTTCAACCAGTGGCCACTTCAACCAGTGACCATTTCAACCAGTGACCATTTCAACCAGTGACCATTTTAACCAGTAGGTTAGGTTAGGTTAGGTTACTGGTTAAAATGGTCACTGGTTGAAGTGGCCACTGGTTGAGTTAGCACTGGTTAAAATGGCACTGGTTGAAGTGGCACTGGTTCAACTGACATGGAACCGGTCTGCGGTGTTCTTCCATAATGCAGAACCATTTTTCCATAGCCTAACTGTACCATATATACTTTTATCCAGAAATGTCCGAAGTATAGCCCCCTTGACCGAAGTTAGGCCATTTTACGGTACCATACTCATTTAACTATTTATATATTTCCTTATCTATTTATTTATCTATTTATGTATTTATTTATACATTTATTTATCTATTTATCTATTTATTTATACATTTATTTATCTATTTATCTATTTATCTATTTATTTATACATTTATTTATCTATTTATCTATTTATCTATTTATTTATCTATTTATTTATTTATCTATTTATCTTTATTTATTTATCTATTTATTTATCTATTTATTTATCTATATTTATCTATTTATCTTTATTTATTTATCTATTTATTTATCTATTTATTTATCTATTTATCTTTATTTATTTATCTATTTATTTATCTATTTATCTTTATTTATTTATCTATCTATTTATCTATTTATTTATTTATCTATTTATCTTTATTTATTTATCTATTTATTTATCTATTTATCTATTTATCTTTATTTATCTATTTATTTATTTATCTTTATCTATATCTATTTATTTATTTATCTATTTATCTTTATTTATTTATTTATCTATATTCATCTATTTATTTATTTATCTATTTATCTTTATTTATTTATCTATTTATTTATCTATCTATTCATCTATTTATTTATTTATCTATATTTATTTATTTATCTATTTATCTATATCTATTTATCTATTTATCTATTTATCTATTTATTTATTTATTTATATATCTATCTATTTATCTATTTATTTATATATCTATTTATCTATTTATCTTTATTTATTTATTTATCTATTTATTTTTTTATTTATATATATATATATATATATATTATCTATTTATCTACCAATCGCTATGTCGTCCGTGATGTTCTGACCCTTGTATGCCCACACACTTACTGCCTATCCGCTCCTCTATCCTCAAATGGCTGACACGTACACAGTCACTCACACACTGTCATACTACACACACACACAGTCACACACACACACACACACAGCCCGTAGCCTAGTAGGTAGAGCTCTCGTCTCACACACGAGGGGTCGGGGGTTCAATCCCCGGCCGGGCGGAGACAAATTGGGCTTGTCTCCTTTCATGTGTTAGCCTCAGTTCACCTAGCTGTAAATAGGTACCTGGAATAAGTGGACGACGTTGTGACGTCCCATCTGGGGGTTGGCAAAAATGGTACAAGGCGAGATGGGTATCATATGGTTCACCTAAGCTGATGGCTACCTAAGCCTTCTGGCGAGACGGTACCGTCTATAGTGAGAATGGTACCATACAGATCCACCCTAAGCCTTCGTTTCCGATGTCGCCAATTGGCTAAAACCTACAGACTACACACACATCCACAGCCATTCCAACGATACATATAACACCTACACATATAGGAGGCGGGAAATAACGAGCATGCTCACTCCCGCAATACAACTAGAGTAAGTACAACTAGAGTAAGTACACACCTCTCTGTCCCACACATGTAGTCAACTTAACACCTGTGACTCTCTCCACACGCAATTCATGAAGTCCACCACAGATGTACAAAAATGTGTCGTTTCCTTACTACTTATGGAACTAGAACTAGGATATAATATATATATATATATATATATATATATATATATATATATATATATATATATCGTCAAATGGAGTAATTGTGGACACCTAGGGCAATTAAGGACAGTAATTAAAACCTCGATTATACTTATTCAGGATGTATGTCTTTAGCTAAATTATGGTAACCCAGTAAGCCATAATTTTGCTAAAAACAGAAATCCTCAATAATGTCCATTTTAGTTATAAGATTTGTCTTTTATGATGACGCCTTAAGCCGCTGTCACACGAGCGCTTTTTCCGTCAATTTTCCATGAGCAAGTTTTTTCTGGTGATATTTAGGGATATTTTCGCATTGTAATCAGAAACTAGATCGAAGTTAGATGATGTTAGGTAGTTTAATTCTCATGGAACTTGTATTTTGAAGCTGCCAGAGAACAGTTGCTCGTAAAAATTGACGGAAAAATCGCTCGTGTGACACCGCCTTTATTCATTATATTCTCGTGTTCATTTGAAGATTTTTCGGCTTTTGTAAGACGTGAAAGGGTATACAATTATCTTGTACCGGTATTATAGGTTTTTAAATACAATATACGATTTTATTTAACTGGAGAAAGGTCATCGTGGAATACTCACGGTAGGCCTATATATATCGTACCCAGAATAGTAGTTCATGTTTAAGGTGGTGATAGCTAAATATTGGCCTATATAATCCCCCCCACACTACCCTCGCACACTCATAAACACACTCTCACACACACACTCACTCACTCTCATACATACACACACACTCACTCACTCTCTCTCACGCACATAAACATAAACGAACACACGCTCTCTCTCTCTCTTACTGTACACACACACACACACACACACACACACACACACACACACACACACACACACACACACACACACACACACGAAAACACTCTCTCTCCCTCCCTCTCGTAAGTATAAGCTAGTTCCAAGTGTACGAGGCACGTCGCGCCACAATACTTCATACCAGCCATTTATGAAACACTGCCACCATTGATCCCCTCAGTACGCGTGACCCTGCCACCATTGATCCCCTCAGTACGCGTGACCCTGCCACCATTGATCCCCCTCAGTACGCGTGACCCTGCCACCATTGATCCCCTCAGTACGCGTGACCCTGCCACCATTGATCCCCTCAGTACGCGTGACCCTGCCACCATTGATCCCCTCAGTACGCGTGACACTGCCACCATTGATCCCCTCAGTATGCGTGACCCTGCCACCATTGATCCCCTCAGTACGCGTGACCCTGCCACCATTGATCCCCTCAGTACGCGTGACCCCAGTGTAGATCCAGGCTAGGATTTTAGACGATTTTAGGCAGTTTAAGAAGGTTCTCTAGCATGATAAGTGAGTTCGTATATCTGATTTACCCCGTTGACCCCGACAGACGATGTTACGCAGTTTAAAGGGAGGTCACCCGTTTTTTTTTTAATCTCTCTCTCTCCTTTTCTCTCTTTCCCTGGCTTGTATCCATTTGGCCCCATTCAGCCAACTGGTTTAAGACTTTTATCCCCGTTCAGGTGTCGATTTATTCTTGGCGAGCGATAGCGAGCCAGCATTATATAGAGAAATCCGGCTTCGCCGGAGACATTTTTCTATCGAAAAATGTACAAATTTAGCTTGCTGTCAAAATAAAAAAATATATTTACTGGCTCGCTACTGCTCGCCAGGAAAATATTGACACCTGGATGGGGGTAAACGTCTTAAAACAGTAGGCTGAATGGGGCCGAATAGATACAAGCCAGAGAAAGAGAGAAAAGGAGAGAATAAAAGCCTGACACCTTCCCCTTAAGAAGGTTCTCTAGCATTAAAAGTAACTACTACACTATATCTGACTTACCCCTTGGACCCCTACAGACGAGGTTATGCAGATGGGCCGGTTTTCTGGACCACTTTCTCCCTCATGTTTAGCCCCATTAGTTTTCAGATGTTAAGATGTTTGCCCCATTAGTTAGTCGATTTTAAAACCTTTCGCCCCATTTTATCGTCAATATTTAGACCTTTCGTGTGCTATTTAGGTGTCGATTTTTTCCCTGGCGAACGATAGTGAGCTTGTAATGTTTTTCTACCGAAAAATTTACAAATTAATCTAGAAAGGGGATCTAATGGATGTTTTTTTTTTTTTTTTTTTTTTTTTTTTTTTTTTTAAATTTGATGGAGGTCTAGGGAGGAAACTAGACAAATAATGAATACATGCTAAAATCGCCCCAAAAGTGAACCATCCCCCCTTAAAGTGAACCATCCCCCCTTAAAGTGAACCATCCCCCCTTAAAGTGAACCATCCCCCCTTAAAGTGATGAACCATCTCCCCTTAACCCGTACAGTACCAGTGACGTATTTTGGTGTCTATTTCAGCTGCGTTTAGACAATTTTATTAAGGGGAGGTATTTAGTTTGTTCCCTAGACCTCCATCAAGCTTAAAATTACACCCCCTTGAATCCCTTTCAAGATAAATTTGTACATTTTTCGGTAGAAAAATGTCCCGGCCGAAGGCCGGTTCCTCTTAAATTACAGGCTCGCTATCGCTCGCCAGGATAAAATTGACACCTGAATGGCACGAAAGGTCTTAATATGGGGTGAAAGTTCTTAAAATCGCTAAACTAATGGGGCAAACGTTTTATAATATCAAAAGCAATGGGGCTAAACATGAGGGAGAAAGGGGTGAAGAAAAAAATCCCTCGAGTGGAGATCTCCCCTTAAGCCTAGGTAAGCTGTGTGGTATGTACAAGGATTAGTTGAGGTAGTGTGTAGCTTTTGAATGGGCTTATGTCGTTCTTAAGCTGAATAGCATCGTCTTATAGTTGCTGCCAGAATATAATGGAAAAGACGTCACTGGAATTGTGTGGGGGGTTATTAAGAAAGTTCCCTAGAATAAAAGTGCCTATCTGATCTACCCCCCTTTGACCCGTACAGACCCTTTTCTAAGCTTAGTCAAGTTGTCTAATGGTTAATAATGCGTGATAGTAGTGGAAGGTGTGTTTACTAATACTTATATTTTGAGCATAACGAAGGGCCAAGGTCACCGGAAGTTGTTGACTATTGTTACCGGTACCTAGCTAACCCCCCCCCCCCCTCTGATGTACACTAATTAACGGTTTTGTGGTATGTGTCTGTGTGTGTGTGTGTGTTGGGGGGGGGGGGTATACTGTGTGCGTGTGTGTAGGTGGGGGTATAGTGTGTGTAGGTGGGTGGGGGGGGGGGGGGACTTATATGGGGCTGGGAGGGAGGGGGGGGTTTGTATACTGTATATATAGTGTGTGTGGTGGTGGTGGTGGTAGTGGTGGTGGTAGTGTCAGCTGTGGTGGTGAAGTAAACATTTGGCAGCAGTGGTGGTAGTGGTTGTGATGGTGGTAGTATAGGTAGTAGTGTCTCTGTAGTCTCCCTGTCACGACGACCCCTCTATTCTACCTCCCTCTCTCTCTCCCTCTCTCTGCCAGTGTCAACTTTATAACATCTTAAGGGGAGGCAGATCGTGCGTTTGGTCATTCAATCCTATATTTCTTAGTTTCCTCACTAGACCTCCATCAAGCTTAAAACAAAAAACCCTAGACCCCTAATCCTAAACCCTAAACCACCAAACTAGTGGGGCGAACGTCTTAAAATCTAATTTTTCCTTTTTTTTGTGCTAAACATGAGGGAGAAGGGTGTCCAGAAAAAAGCCCTCTAAAGCTAAAATATCTTTTATCTCCCTTAAATTGCATCATTGGAAGGTATGATTGTCCTCTGAAAAACCGTTGCTATACAGAATATGTAGATGCAACTACAAAGACAATTTGTATCCGGAAAAAAACTACTACAAACAAGAAGTGAAATGAAAGTCAATTAGAAAAACAAAAACAAAACAAAAACATAATAATACATAATAATACATAATAATACATAATAATACATAATAATAAATACATAAACATAACTACTGTGCTATTCCTGGTATGGAGTAAATACCTTACGTTCAATACAAACAATTTTTTTTTTTTTTTTTTTTTTTTTTTTTTTTTTTACCGGTATGTTTTATTTTTTGTGGATGAGGGAAACAAAAGGCAGAACGGCCTGTGACAAGTGCCTCCCCCAGAGTTGAAAGCAGGTAGGGACGAAACAAACTCAAGCCAGACCGAATAAACCCAAGTGGGGACGACCAAACTACCGAGCCAGACTCAGCTGGTAGGGACGAGTTTTATTTTCCCCGTGACAGACAGAAGTGTGGTGTGCTTGTGTAGCAGGAGGAGGTGTTTGTGAGAGCCAGCTGGATCACTCTGTATAGGAGTATGTACACTCGACCAAGAAACAATCTTTACACTAACGCTCTAAACATTCTGGAAGTAGGTCGAAATCTTATGATAATACCTCACAGACGTATGTTTCACCCGATTCATTCCGTTCACACTAGATTATTTACAGCTCACCAGGGTAAAGATTGTTTTTTGGGTCGAGTGTACTTGTTTTTTGGTCTGTGTATTTATATATTTATTTATATTTGGGTTTCCTCGCTAGCTTCCGGTCACAGCAGGCAGACACGCAGTGAATATATATGAACACAGAATACACAAGTCTCCCCTTCATTGTTTTTTGTGTGGGGTCTTGTTTTTTGTGTGGGGTCTATTGTTTTTTGTGTGGGGTCTTATTGTTTTTTGTGTGGGGTCTATTGTTTTTTGTGTGGGGTCTATTGCTATTTGTGTGGGGTCTATTGTGTTTTGTGTGGGGTCTATTGTTTTGTGTGTGGGGTCTTATTGTTTTGTGTGTGGGGTCTATTGTTTTTTGTGTGGGGTCTATTGTTTTTTGTGTGGGGTCTATTGTTTTTTGTGTGGGGTCTATTGTTTTTTGTGTGGGGTCTATCGTTTTTTGTGTGGGGTCTATTGTTTTTTGTGTGGGGTCTATTGTTTTTTGTGTGGGGTCTATTGTTTTTTGTGTGGGGTCTATTTCCCTCCTTGGCAACCACACCGCTTCTCTGTCTGTTTAGGGGGGGATGTGATTTATTTGCTCATTTATTTATATTATTAATTTGTTAAGTTTCTCTCTATAAATTTTCCCTCTTAAATTACAGGCTCGCCATGAAAAAATCGACACCTAAATTACACGAAAAGTCTTTAATGACAGAACTGGGGCGAAAGATCTTAAAATCGTCAAAGTAATGAGCCGAACGTCACAATATCTGAACACTAATGGGGCTAAACATGACGCAAAAGGGGGCCCAGAAAAACGACCCATCTTCCCTGAAGCTTGGTTAGGGAGTGGGTGGATCTTACTACTGTCCGAGACCAGATCAGACTAGTGTGTGTGTGTGTGTGTGGGTGGGTGGGTGAGAGCTTGGTTTGGGAGTGGGTGGATCTTTCTACTGTTGGAGACCCATTCACTATTAAAGACTATCATCAGTGTGGGGGTGGGTGGGTGGGGGTGTATAATAATAATAATAATAATAATAATAATAATAATAATAATTGTTGGTTTGTTATTCATTGCAGCACTGAGGTTGAAAATCTACAGAGTTTTTCTTAAGCCTAGGTAGCCTACATCACAATACTTATTCTACCTTAACTGCGTGTAGTTTGGTGTGGTGTGTGGTGTGGCGTGGCGTGGTGTGTGTGTGTGTGTAGTATGGTGTGGTGTATGTGTGTGTGTGGGGGGGGGGGGGGAGTGTATGTGTGTAGGGGGTTTAGTGTACACGAGCCAGCAAGGTGATTGCATACTAACATGTGTAATTTACAAAGCTATAGTCTATTCGCTGTAAGTAGGATAGAACTCGTGACCTTTATCCTCTGTAACTCAAAAAGGGCTTGAGCAAATTGTTTGTAAATTTCCACATCTATTCCTTGACCGACTTTTCCCAAATGGTAGAAATATTAGATCGATTACTCTAGTCGTTTTTGAGATACAGAGGTTAAAGGTCGTGATTGTTTGCCTACTTACAGCGAATAGACTACAGTACCAGTAGATTAATAAAGCTGTGACATACATCTACAGTACAGGGATCTGCCTTGTATGGCCCGATCGGCTTTTTGCAGCCTCCCATTTTCTTATGCTCTTATGTTCTTATATATTTTAGGAAACATTATCGAGCAGTACAGATGGCCATATTTTAGTTTTATATTTTCATTGTTTTATATAATGCAGAAAGTTTATATTGCATTGTATAATATATGGCATAATGTTTGACTTGTCACTTGACACGTAATATCTTTGTTAAACATAATATTATTATATCTGATCAATAAGTCCAAGTCTTGGTGACGAGCAAGGAGAGGCGTGTCTTATTGCGATTGTTCATACAAACAAAGAAACATTGTCTTCACTTTTGTGTATTGAATATTAACATCAACAATAATAATAATACAAATAATAATAATAATAATAATAATAATAATAGTAATAACAACGACAATAAACAACAAATAACAAACTAATAATAATAATAATTATGATTTTGTTCATGCTCCTCCAACACACCTGCCAAGTATCAGCTGCTTAATTGTCAAGTTAGGCTAATATCCACAGGTGTCTCCATCCACCCACTCGTAAGGACTATAGTTCGTTCATTATAGGTTGGGCAGAAATCCTAACCTCTAACCTGTGTAACTCGAGAACGGCTAGAGTGAATGGGCTGTCAATTTATACACATATCTCTAACCTATGTAACTCAAAAAGTTAATAATTGGATATATATTCATGTGGTTTGTCGCCATTGTGTGTGTGTGTTTATTTGTGTGTGTATTTGTGTGTGTGAGTATGTGAGAGTATGTGTGTGTGTGCGTGCGTGTGTGTGTCTGTGTGTGTGTGTGTGTGTGTGTGTGTGTGTGTGTGTGTGTGTGTGTGTACAAAGGAGTACAAAGGAAATCAGCAACAACAGGTCTAAAGTGACCCTTCTATGTTGCTTGTCCCATCCAAAACACTGAGGATCAAAAAGGGGGGTGTCCAAACAGAATGGTTTAAAGTGGGTAAGTGGAACATTGGTAAAAGGGAACTAACTGCCCTCCCACTAACGTTGCAGGACTAGGAAGTTAGTAGGGGACATATGGGTTAGTAACTGAGGGGAGTATAAAGTTATTCATAAAGTTTATTCATTTACAAACGCAGTTCAGTCCCCCCCGGAGTTTGAATGCGAGATATTTGTCTAGCAGCGGAATTTAAATGAATCGACTGTGCTGCAAGTCTATAACGTCTCGGGGAAGCCCATTCCACAAGTTGACAACTCGATTGAAGAAGAAATTCTTAGATTCGGTGCGAGTTAAAAGATTTACCACTACTTTTTGCACAACCGTTTTCCTTTCCCCCCGCGTGTAATTAGATTTGGTCGATAGTGCAGTAACTTACTACAGTGCCATATTGTCCGCTGCCTTTGATGATTTTGAACACTTGAATTAAGTCGCCTCTTAATCTGCTCTGGTTTAAAGGAACTAGATTTACTTCTCTAAGACGCTGTTCGTAGGTTTTGTTGCTTTAGGCCTAGGTAGCATTTTGGGTAACTCTACGTTGACGTCGTTTCTAGCTTGTTTATAGCTTTTTTGTAAAAGGGGCCAACCATGATTGAACGCAGTACTTCCAGAAGAGGGCGGAACTAAGGAATTGTAAAGGGTTAGGATTACTTCTTTGGATTTATGCTCAAATGACCATGCCTATAAAGCCAATTATCTTTGTTTGCCTTCTTAACACCTCCTGAACATATTGTTGACATCGGTTTTTAGGTTACTCGATATTGTGTACTAACTTCCCAGATCAGTTTTCTCTGTTTACATTCTTAAGGCTGAATGCCATCCATCGCATAGGTTTTGTCTTTCTCATTTAGGTATCCCGACCATGTAGTCACTTTACATTTATCCCGCATGGAAACTCCTTTGCCAAATTTGGGCCCAACATGACAATTTTATCTAGATTGTGTTGCATAGTTTCCGTCAACTTGGTCTCTTTTGAGAGTACGCTATTTGCCAATTTTTTTGTAATCGTCAGCAAATTTTAGAGATTGTGCAGGTGTGTGTGTGATGTGTTGTGTGTGTGATGTGTGTGTGTGTGTGTGCGTGTGCGCGCGCGTGCGTGCGTGCGTGCGTGCGTGCGTGCGTGCGTGCGTGCGTGCGTGTAATACTACCATGTGCACTTGGCAACACTCCC
>CM064566.1:57391336-57458956 GCA_032716605.1 Paralithodes platypus | reverse complement strand
CGGCTCTAGCCGTCTTTAATTTTACCTTAACCCGTTGAGCCCCGGCTCGTTATAAGATATTTGTTCACCCCAGTCCCAAGCCATTTTCACTATATCTTTTTTTTGTTTGCTAAAATGGAAGACAAAAGGATGAGAAAATGGGAAAAAAAAAAAAAAAAAAAAAAAAATCACCTCCCCTCGCTAAGTTTGTTTTGGGGGGGGGGGGGGGGGGAAGCCTCAAAAAAGTTTGTTGAGCCAAAATGGAAGAGAATGGTGAGAAATGAAGAAAAATTAAAAAAAAAAACTCACCTCGGTCATTTGGGGGGGGGGGTTCGAAAGTTCGTCTCCCCCGCATGATCGCCCGCCCGGGAGCACTAGGGTAAAACTGAGTATGGTATTGTACGGCATACATCCTAAGGAGTGTCTCACATAAATCTCAAGTCTCTAGCTCCCATACGACCGGAGTAATGAAGGTTCAAAGTGGCGGTGAACTAAGGGTGTAACGTATCCCCACTAAGCCCACCACCACCAGCCCCGGGGCTGTCTTGGCCCGCTCACACCTACCGGCCCGGCTCCCACACACTACCCCCCTCCTATTCTCCCGCCATTTCCTACGTGACGAGCCACGTAACTGATTTTAATATGTCGGACACACGTGATGCGTCTCTGGGAGTTGGTGATCAAACACTGCCGACGCATCACGTTCGACGCTGGGTCTCACGGGTTAAAAATAACGTAGAACACTAATAACTAGGAGCCACAGCAGGAGGGTGAAAAGCACATCTGAATCGCGTATCGTAACTAGGGTGAAACTAGTCCGTAAATTGTAATGTCAGAGAGATCGTCAATCATCAATGTGAAAATATCCACAAATAGGCTAGGCCTAGCCTAGCCTATTTCTTAAAAACAAAATCAGCATTTCCGTTCTGCATTTTACTAGCCTATAGCCAACTAGGCCTATGGGTCGCGAGATGTTTATCAAATGGTCGGCAGATCGAGCCCTCACGGTCAAGATTTTATTTGTAGAAGTTGAGCCCGGGCAACTTTACCTAGCCTAGCAATTTATGGCATTTTACCTAGCCAGTGTGTCAAACGAGAGCCGAGTCCAGTCTTCTATCTATCTATCTATTGTCAGATGCCATGATCCCCGAAGGGGTGGCCACAAACGAACCGCCCCCAGTCAGTCCGACGCCCCTCTCCCCAACCAGCACCGCCTTTGTTCATGTACTTCCTCACTCCATCCTTCCACCTCTCATTCGTTCTACATCTCCCTCTCTGTCCCTCCCCCTCACTCTCGTACACCCTGTTAGTCATTCTCTCGCTTTCCATACGTTCCATATGGCCGAACCATCTCAAGTTGTTCCTTTTCACACTTTCCAGCACAACTACCTCCACACCACACCTCCTTCTTACTTCCTCATTAGCCTGTCTATCCCCGCACGCACTCCTAAGTAATTAATTTCCACTGCTCTCACTCTTGGTCTGAGTCTCTCAACCAACGTCCATGCTTCGATCCGTAAGTCTGTGTCGGGATTACCACACTGTCATGCAAGGACCTCTTCACTTCCACTTAGTCTGTATTATTATATATTTATTAAAGATAAAATTGTTGTTCAACCCTTGTCTAGCGGGGTGTTTTAGGCTCATTTGGGGCATATTCAGGCCCTCCTGAATGATCAATCAAGTATCTGCATTGAAAAGAAATTTAGTCAGCAAAAAACTAGGCGCTAAAAGCTTCAAAATGAGACCAGAACGAGCTACGTAGCAGTCGTGGTTCTCTTGCAGTGGTGCCACGAACATGGGAGTTTAGCGTATAGCGGTATATTTTTCCCAGCTATGCTCATTACTGGCTACACTGCCGGCCTCTCGAGAACACAGGGAACATGAGTTAATGGGTGGCGGTAAGCCCTGGGAGTCGGCTGTCTGGCTCGCTGCGCTCCGGCCATTTGCACTCTATTTCAACCCTTTAAAAGCCTTAATAATGCTCCTAACTTGCTGCAAATTGGTGCACGACTTAAGTCGAGCGCCGCCAATAAGGGGTTTAAAGGTCAAATTATGTTTTTGGAAGTGATGAAATTGCCCAAACAATGCAAGTTTACGTTAATATCCTTGTAGGCCTATAGTTTTTCATATTTATTAAAGTCTCAAACAATTTGCTCTGGTTTACCTAGCCTAGCAATTTATGACAAACTCCGGTAAGATCCTGTGTAGCGGGAGGAACTGTTTTTCAGATGCCTATTTAGGACTAGGCCTACTAAGAAACATTTAACAATATCCGTAATTGTTTAATCGAAAGTCCTCTTTTTTCTAGTTATTAAAAAACGTATTCTATGGTGTATTATATGATATATAGAAGCAATAGAACTGTTCAAATGAAATGGGAAGTGTATATTAAACCATATACAAAACTTTGAATAATGAGGTAAGATATATGTGTTTTTTATCACTTTTCATCCCAAGATCAGCGGGGGTCTGGGGGCAGGCGCCCCCCGGATGCCCAGGTTACCTTAGGTTAGGTTAGGTCCAGCTATGTAAATACAGTAGTGAACATTTGGTTCAGTCTGTGCTCAAAAATTAATTTTCTTTAGGAGGAGGCCATACACTAAACAATTACCACAATATCTTTAACCACCTAACCTAGTATATTAGTGGACTATTTATACTGTAAATGTAAAATGTAAAAATATATTGTAACATTAGGCTACCAAATTATTGAGATATAGCCTATGTACATGTCCACAGGATTATACCAAAATAAGGTAAATATATAAAATAGGCCTAGGCTAGTCCTAGGCCTATCTCAATCTGACATTATCTGAGACAGCTTTTAAGGGCGTAAAGCTGAAGCTGGACTTATATAATTACTTAAAGTGAATAAGAAAAACATTAATAGGCCTATGCTTTTTAAAAAAACTTAAAAAAAAACCTAGCCTAGAGCCAAATATCCCAAGCGAAAGTTATCCTAGGTCACAATACGAATTTGGGCAATATATATAAATTAACTCTTAACTCATAGCCTCCCTGAACCCCCGCACACCATGCTGACCAAGGACTGCCCTCAAACGGTTCTTATACAGCATAATACACTGAAATACAGGCTAAAACTTACGATTTTGTTTGGTGTTGACGAAAAGGCGCCATCTTCCAGCCAGGGTTACCAAGGAAGTCTAGCAAATTATCGCTACAGTGTGTCAAACTGGGTAATTTTCTTTGAAGATGGAATAAATAAGAGACTGAAAACAGGACAAATGACACTAAGTAGCATTGTTTTGGCCATTTTAGCACTTCCAAAGACAGAATTTGAACTATAAACCATAATGTTATTCCTATATACAATAATAATGACATCAAATATTCTACTTGGCACCCGTTCACACCCTGCGCTAGATCCCTTCTCAAAAGTCGCTAGAAGGCCAATAAATAGTGAATCAATGCTGAAAACTCCTCTAGAATGCCACAAGAACTATACTAATTCCCAAAATATATCGAGGCTCCAGAATTTCGCTAGAATTAGTGGCGATATATTGAAAAAAATCTGCTGTCTAAGTAAATAGCTCTAGCAGTAAATATCCGCAAATGGCAACCCTGTCACTACGAGACTCCAGCTGATCTGAGAGTGAAAGTGAAAGGAGTACAAAGGAGTACAAAGGAAATCAAGTAACAACAGATCTAGTGACCCTTCTAGGCTGCTTGTCCTCCAAAACACTGAGGATCAAGTGTCCAAACAGTGGTTTAGAGTGGGTAAGGGAACTAAAGGGAGAGTTTGTGAGAGTGAGAGGGACAGAGACAAACTGACATGAAAAAAATATATATATGACGAAATATTTTAAATTTTTCGCTACCCTGCCAAACTTCTATCACCCCGAAGAAAATTGTATATATGAATGATGAATTTTGTAGTAAAATTAACAGAGACAACATCCACCAAAGGAAATTTATTACACTTGTATAACGCTTTAGCTAGAACACTCATTTAACCTATTGTGTTTTCCCCCCCAAATTTTTTTTTAACTTCGGACATGGAACAAACAAATCTTTTGTTATTATTTTCCCTATGAAAATAATTCATAATACTTGTCCACCATTAAAATAGTGGTTAAAGATCAAATAATCATTCTCAGAGTCCAAAAACCCATAAAAATATGATAATATGCTAACCGATTTATGTATTTAGGATAATTCTGGATATATAATATACTGTATATAAATTAGGAGAGGCATATATCTTGTCCAATTTTTTTGTATCTGCCGTAAGAAACACCAACACATACATTATACCTATAAAAATGCTCAAATTCATAAAAATGTATATGCAATGATAGAGTATACATACTTTTTTTTTTTTTTTTTCTATATTCCAACTACTCCCTCTCGGGCATAGGCTGAGAGCCTTTACACTACACCGCTGAACACGGGGAGGCCCGTGAGGTCTTGTTCCAGTCTAGGGAGCGAGACATGCGAAGCACCCCGGCTCGAAGCAATTCCATCTCTGAAGCCGCTTCGCCTCTGCGCTTCACAATCTCATCTCCCACACTCGGACCCTCACTCATAGAACGCCACCTATTGAGCAATTAACTCACTAGGCATTTCCCCCCTGTAACATATTTTGAATATGGGAATATTCATACAATGCTATTTAATCAGGGAACAATGAGGGTATTTGTTTGGCATTTCGGTGTGCTGTGGTAATGCACCGAAACTAGGTACAGCACAAATTCCATCCCAATAATATCTTCCCATTGACGTATTGGGAGTCGAACCCGGGTCCATTGGATTACCAGTCCAGTGGCAAGACCACTCTGCCACACTTCACTAGGCCTGACTATACACCCTTCACCAATCACCATACAAAACATATCAACAATCTCAAGCACTCGCCCACCTGTGGCCTAGACAACATAAGCAACATACACCTCAGACCTCAAGGCATGCAAGCACTCACTAACATATCAACTAGTTATTCACACAACACAATACCAGACATTTGGAAACATGGTATCATCATCACATTCCCCAAACCCAATAAAGACCCCACGCTACCCTCCTCACACCGCCCCATCACACTCCTTTGCACCCCCTCCAAAGTTATGGAACGCCTAGTATTACAACTAATTACACCCGACCTACCGGTACCTAGCTCCAACACAACATGGCTTTAGGCCACTGCACTCCACAAACACCCTTCTTACAGACCTTACACAAAGAGCTTTTGACGGCATCAACTCAGCTAGACCACACCACACTCACTACTAGCCACACTCGACATTAGTAAAGCCTTCGATGCCATCCCCCGCCACAACCTAACAAACAAAATCTACAACACAAACATTTCCGGGGCGTTTCCGCACCCTCCTCAGCTCCCTGCCGTGGAGTGGCTTCTGTCACCCAGGCTTTATTGTGGTCGGCGGGGAGGGTTCTGTGGGGGCGCTCGGTTGTGGCCTTGGCCTTGCTCGGGGCCTTGGGGCTGTTCGGCCAGGCAGCTTGGGGAAAAACAACAACAACAACACAAACATGCACAACACAAAAAGGTGGCTGGCCAACTTCCTAGCAGGCAGATGTGCACACGTATCTTTTGCCGGTCAGTCATCTAAAATCAGAAACTTTCCAAACTGAGTCCCACAAGGATCCGTCCTATCGCCCGCACTCTTCAATCTGTACACTCACGCGTACTAAAACTTGCTCAGGGGTGGGTACTTCCTTCCACTACTCCACCCTGGGCAGGTGGAAGGGGGGAGTCGGGTCCAAGTCTACCCCCACCTTCCACCCCCAAACTATCCCCAACTCCCCCAACTTCCTTCTCTGGCTGGCAGTTACTGATTAGCGACGATTATTCTCATGCATTGCAAATTATTGTTAAGCCATCATTGCACGTGCTTACAATGGCCAACATTTAAAATTTAATATGAATTTATTATTACACTGTGTAATTGTATTCTCAAAATTAGTCTCTATACACAACGTGGGTTACAAGAATCTCGGCTGTAGTGATCTGCTTCTCTCTCTCGCTCTCTCGCTCTCTCTCTCTCGCTCTCTCGCTCTCTCTCTCTCTCTCTCTCTCTCTCTCTCCCTCTCTCTCTGAACACGCAGACTACGAGGTCAGTACATTCAAGTTTTTAAAATGTGTAATGGGTTTGACAATGTGGATAATAGCAAAATGTGTAACCTCTATATGAATACAATACGCAACCATGAATAGCAGTTAGAATTCAAAAGGTTCAGCTCTAGTATTTGTGGAAACTGTTTCTCATTTAAGATATGTTCTACCTGGAACAAACTTTCCTCAGAAGTTGTAAAAATTTCCTCAGTTGAGCAGTTCAAGAAGACAGTACTTAGTAGATAGTATTTTGCACACTCTGTAATAAGTGTAGTGCACTGAACAATGTCTCTCCTTCCACTTCGAATATTTCCCCGAAATGGACCGCAAGGTCTTTGAGATTCTAGCTATTCCTTGTAACTCTCTCATAGCACACACTTTCTACAACCAAGATATAACTGTCCTGAATGTGGTATATTTCCCTTCATTAGTGTGTGTGATGAATGTTGTCTGCATTCGATACACATAGAGGAGAGTTGATGGTAAAACTGTCTATTAAACCTATCCATTATATAGAGGTTTGTAGAGGTGAGAGGTTGGGATCACAGATAGAGACAGAGAAGGGGGGAGTGAGAAGGCGAGCAGTGCTACTCAAGGGCTCGATACTCAAACCTTACTAAAAGTTAACACCGACTTTCATCGTAAGTTGTATCGAGTTCTACATTTAATTGATTGAAATCAAAGTGTATAGGCCACATAAAATTAAATGCAGACCGTTTATAGTATGTGAGGTATCGAATAAATGTTAGAAAGTGATTGAAATGATACATGAAACAATCAATAACAGTCGCAACACTATTCCAGCCAATTGTTGCCTTTAGTCCTTTCCTTTTAGGAATAAGCCTGACTGTAAATCATTTGAGAACCTAAGAGTAGATCATAAAGGGCACGTTGATGTGCATTGTAATAATGGTGAACATAATATCCTGAATACTGTATGAGATTGGATTTAATTACGGTATTATTATATTCAAATCACATTAAGTCTTGATCGTAGAAAGTAGTGCAATGAGAGAGAGAGAGAGAGAGAGAGAGAGAGAGAGAGAGAGAGAGAGAGAGAGAGAGAGAGAGAGAGAGAGAGAGAGAGAGAGAGAGAGAGAGGGGCACAAGACCACTACAGCCAAGATTCGTGTAACCCACGTTGTGTATAGAAACTCATTTTGAGAATACAATTATACATAAATTCCTAATACATTAATTAAAATGTAAAACTTGCAAACTAAACAAACCAAAATTGGGACAAGGACAATATAAAGTCAAATTAAATTATCAAAATCGCTATGTGGAAACAACGTTTACTAAAATTAAAATTATTAAATAAAAGAACACAATCCACCACATAGGGTGTACATTACTACATGAGCAAGTTAATCTGTTTCTCAAGCAAACTAATCGCACATATAACAACGCACTATCGTCACGTTAAAGGAAGTAGTCAAGTTTGGGAAGTCCGGGACGTTCTGGCAAATTTTACTAAACTCTGCATGAATAAAGAAACTACATGTTAAATGTCAAAATATTATTTAAAATCAAATTTGCAACATGACAAGACATTAACAATAGTACAAAATACAAATATTGATAAGATATCTATACTATTACAAAATAATATATAAAATACAGTACAGCACTCACTAACGATAGTGCTATCGGGTAGGTATTATTAAATGTTGGCAATTATAAGCATGTGCAATGATGGTTTAACAATAATTTGCAATGCATGAGAACAATCGTCGCTAATCACTAACTGCCAGCTAGAGAAGGAAGGAGGGGGAGTTGGGGATAGTTTGGGGGAGGAAGGTGGGGGTAGACTTGGACCTGACTCCCCCCCTTCCACCTGTCCAGGGTGGAGTAGGGGAAGGAAGGGCCCACCCCTGAGCAACTTTTAGTACGTGTGAGTGTACATGCACGATATAACTACACCCAATACGCCCCAAATAAACTTAGCCTCCTATGCAGATGACATAACACTCCCATGCACACACCATGACTCAAAAGAGCAACAGATCTCCTTCAACCCTATCTCAACACACTACATGGCTGGTGCACTACAAACAGACTTAATCTAGCCCCAGCCAAATCCACCGCAACCCTGCTCACAAGCTGGACAGAACACTAATACATCCGTCAACTCACCATAAACAACACACCCTTAACACATACACACACACCCAAAATCCTAGGAGTAACATATGATACTCATATGACATTCAAACAGCACACCACAAACATTAAAAAGAAACCGACACCCAGACTTAACGCCCTCAGGTCACTTGCTCACACAAAATTTGGACACAACAAAGAAACCACCACCACAGTATATAAACAATACATAAGATCAGTAATGGAATACGCAAGCCCAGCCTGGGCTTCTAACCTAGCTGAAACACATAAGACCTTACAGACTATTCAAAACAAAGCCCTAAAGATCATTACAGGCTGCACAGCTACTGCACCCACAGATCACCTTCATCAAGAAACCAAAATCCTCAGTCAAAGACCATCTGGACATGAGGCACCCAATTCCTGGCAGCAGCCTCCACGAACCAGGAGCCTGAACAGGGACAACACAATAAAACAGAAAAACAATGAAAACACAAATTCACACACATTTAGGTCACCCAGATACCAGTTACCACCAAGGTCACTCCAGCATATGCATAGTACAATCAAGTAATTATTTTGTACTTTATCAACTTTAATCAAATAGTTTACTGACCAATTACTTTATATTGACCCACCGTTACCTGGCTATTTTACTCATTAATGCTTACTTTAAGGTACTTTGCCTGATTTTCAATGATAAACAACCAACATATAAATATGCAATCCCAAGACAAACTTTATAGCTAAAACTTCCATAAATACAGCTAAACTATAAGCTTACACTAAATACGACATAAGAGATAGACAAACCAAACTGAAATGATTACTATCTATCTATCTATCTATTGCCTGACGCCGTGATCCCCGAAGGGGTGGCCACGAACGAACCGCCCCCATGCACCTCTGTCCCCAGTCAGTCGACGCCCCTCCCCCCAACCAGCACCGCCTTCGTTCATGTACTTCCTCACTCCATCCTTCCACCTCATATTCGGTCTACCTCTCCCCCTCTGTCCCTCCACCTCGCTCTCGTACACCCTCTTAGTCATTCTCTCGCTTTCCATACGTTCCATATGGCCGAACCATCTCAAGTTGTTCCTTTTCACACTTTCCAGCACATCTACCTCCACACCACACCTCCTTCTTACTTCCTCATTAGTCTGTCTATCCCTCCATGTAACTCCGCACCCACTCCTTAAGTAATTCATTTCCACTGCTCTCACTCTTGGTCTGAGTCTCTCAACCAACGTCCATGCTTCGCTTCCGTAAGTCAGTGTCGGGATTACCACACTGTCATGCAAGGACTTCTTCACTTCCATACTGACCACCCTATTTCTTGTTACTGCTTTTAGCGTTCCTACAACCCTCTTCCCCTGTTGTACCCTCTCCCGCACCTCTTCATCCATAGTCCCATCTTTACTCAACACACTGCCCAGATACTTAAAAGAGTTGACGATCTCCATAGCCTGACCGTTCAGCTTCACCTCACACTCTGTGACTTCACCCCTTTCGAAGACCATAACCTTGCTCTTCCCCGTATTTACCTTCAAATTCCGTTTTTCGCACACTGTTCCAAACTCATTTACCAGACCCTGCAACTCCCATTCATTATCACTCATCAGAACTGTATCATCCGCAAACAGCAGTATAGGTAGCTTCCACTCAATTCCCTCCCTTTTCAGCGATACACCAACATCCACTGCTCTTGATAATATTTCTTTCATGACTCCATCCATATATACAGTAAACAACCACGGGGACATCACACACCCCTGTTTCAAACCAACATTCAGGTCAAAGAACTCGCTCTGCTCACTCTCCACACGTACTGCCGCCTTTGCACCCTCATACATGCTCTTCACTGCTTTCAGTAACTTGCCCTCTACTCCGTATATTCTAAGTACTTTCCACAAACCTTCTCTATCCACTCTGTCATAGGCCTTCTCCAAGTCCATAAAGGCAACATACACTTTTTGTTTCTTCTCCAGATACTTCTCCACAACACAATTCAGGGTAAAAATCTGATCTACACATCCTCTTCCCTTCCTAAAACCTCCCTGCTCGTCGCCTATCCATTTCTCCGTTCTCACTCTCACTCTCTCAATCACTACTCTACTGTATACCTTCCCTACTACGCTTAGAAGACATATTCCTCGGTGGTTACCACACACTCCTCTTTCCCCTTTGCCCTTATATAGGGGGACTATTATGCCAGTCTTCCAGTCATCGGGTGCACTCCCCTTCTCCCATGCTAGTTTGCACATTTTCCATACCCATTCTATCACTATCTCACCACCATACCTCAACATTTCCCCACACACTCCATCTGTTCCTGGTGCTTTCCCCAACTTCACTCTTTTCATGGCTTCCCACACTTCTGACCTCCTGATCCCCACCTCCTCCTCCACTACTTCTCTTCTTCTCCCTCCATACCATATCCAGCTATGTTTGCTGGCTCTTCATTCCTTTCATTTAGCAACTCACTGAAGTACTCCCTCCATCTTTCGACTCTCTCTTGCTTCTCGGCTAGCATTCTCCCATTCTTATCTTTCACACCCTTACTGATTCCCTTGCTACCTTCCCTAACTTTCTTGACTTCTTTCCAGAACAGTTTCTTACTCTCCCTCCATTTTACACTCAGATTCCTTCCAAATTCCTCATCTACTCTTCTCTTACTTTCCTTCACTACTCTCTTCACCACCCTCTTACTCTCCACGTACCTCGCTCGTTTCTGTCTCTCGGAATCTTCATTCCCTCTACTACCCAACCACTCTCTATATGCTTTCTTCTTTTCTTCCACAGCTATTCTTACCTCTTCTGTCCACCATGCTGTACCTTTCACTCCCCTCCCTCTTCTCCTGACTCCACACACCTCCTCACATGCTGCACAGATCTCATCCTTAAACACCTTGCTCATCTCCTCCACTTCCTCCATAACTTCCAGGTCGAACCCACCTAGTCGTCTTTCCACTGCTCTCCTGTACTCCTCCCTGACTTCCTCCTCCTGCAACCTCTCCACCCTCCTCACCATTCCACCCTCCTCTCGCCTCCCTCCCGCTCTCCTCACCCACTTCTTTTGTATCCTAACCTTAGCTACCACTACATATTACCACTAAATGATTACTGATTATGGATTACTGATATTTACTATAGGATGTAAGGTATCTTAAAATAACCCCCTAGAAATACTTTCTCTAAAGTATCTATTTCTTTATCCTCCCCATTTCCCCAGCTAACCTAATCCCACAAGGACCCAAATGGAAATACGCCTAACGGCCTTATTGGGCTATCCTTAGTTGGAATTATGCAAGGCTGGTACAGGTCATTTTTGTAACATACTATGTGGTACCAACTCTGTAAATTGCTAACTGAATAAATATTATTATTATTATTATTATTATTATTATTACAATATACAGTAAAATTGTAAGCCAAAATAAGTACACATTTAACCCCTTCAGCACCATGACATATTTATACCTTTGACTCTGGCTAAAATTATAGGATTGTATACCGTGTCGGGAGGATCTAAGTTATAAAGAGGGTTTACTGAGATCATATTGACCCATTTGAGTCTTATAGGTAGATTACAAACTAAAGTAAATAGTCTAATGCATAGACTACAGTTGATCTGGACTTGACACTTAACCCGGGAACTGCGGGGAGACTCTTAAGAGTGAGTGAAAAAAAAAATAAACTTTTGACATCGAAAAAAAAAAATATATATATTTTTATTTTTTTATTTTTTTATTTTTTTTGGCCCCTGGGCCATGCAAAATCTCAGTCCTCTACCTCCCCTCCTTCCCCACTTTCCTCCTCTCCTTCAGTTATCACCTATTTTCCCTGTTATTCCCTTATTCTGAGGTATATTTTCGTGCTAACATTAGCGAGTTGCAAGCAGGGTGTTGTCATCACTGATGACAAGCGAGTGCAAGAGAGAGAGAGAGAGTATCGATCGACTGTGTCTCAGTGGCCTTGGGGGAAATTGGCGGGAAAGCAGCTTGCCTCACCCATACATTATACAACTCGCGGGCTATATCTCCGATTTTGACCATCCAAACGCTGTTTTCACTCGTTTTATTGTTGTTTCAGGTTAATACCTTTATAATCAACCCATAATAGGCGCATATGGATAAGTATTAATGCTATTAATGGTACAATGAATATTTTAGTGACGGAAACACCTCAAATACGTCAGCACAGGGGGACGTTTCCAATTACCCCCATGCGCACTTGTTAGGTTAAATGGAACTTTGCAGTAAGGGACACAAAATCGGAGAACGAACCTCGTAAATGCGAAAATATCACGGTTTCGAGGTTCGAACTTAGGGATTAGTTTTCCGATTTTGGGTCCCTTACTGCAAAGTTCCATTTTTGTGTCAAGTCCACATCTACTGTAGTCTATGTCTTATGATAACCAGAAAATTATGTCATGGGGGTGAAGAGGTTAACCCTCTCACATACAAGGATACTCTTCATGCTGGCTAGGAGGTATAATAATAATACAAATATGTTCTGCACTTCAGGAAAACATCCACGAATCAAAGAGTATAAAAACTAAATTATTCATATTTGTTTTCACCAACCTACAAATTAATTTAAAAATAAACCTAACTAATGACATCTACGAAAGTAATGAATACATGTGGTACTCCAAGGACTCCAACCTAGGATACTCACACCAAAATAACTATCAAAGCAAAATAAAAGTCCAATAGCCAGAAAGAACGGGCTCTTATTCATCAAGGGGTTCATGATCAGTAACTAGAGTACAGTACAGTATTCAAAACATAAAAGCCAAATTTGGGATGGTTCACTTTTTGCATGTATTCATTATTTTTCTAGTTTCCTCCCTAGACCTCCATCAAATTAAAACAAAAAATAAACAAGTGGTCCAGAAAACCGGCCCATCCCCCCAAGGGGAGATTTCCACTTGAGGGACTTTTTTCTTGACCCCTTTCTCCCTCATGTCTAGCCCTATTACTTTTGAGATTTTAAGACTTTTGTCCCATTAGTTTGGTGATTTTAAGAATTTCCGCTCCCATTCTGTCAATTTTAAGACCTTTCGTGCCATTTAGGTGTCTATTTTATCCTGGCGAGCAATAGCGAGCCTGTAATTTAAGAGTTACCGGCCTTTGGCCGGGAAATTTTTCTACCGAAAAATTTACAAATTTATCTTGAAAGGGAGTCGAGGGGGTGACATTTTAAGATTGCTGGAAGAGTAGGATACAAACTAAAAACCTCCCCTTAACCCATCAGACCCGGAAGAGCTCTTAACCCAGTGAGACCCAGCGTCGCACGTGATGCGTCGGCAGTGTTTGATCACCAACTCCCAGCGACGCATCACGTACGTCCGACATATAAAAAACACTTACGTGGCTCGTAAGGTAGGAAATGGCGGGAGAATAGGAGGGGGAGGTACCGTAGTGTGTGTGGGAGCCGGGCCAGTAGGTGTGAGCGGGCCGAGACAGCCGCGCGGCTGGTGGTGGTGGGCTTAGTGGGGATACTTTACACCCTTAGTTTACCGCCACTTTGAACCTTCATTACTCCGGTCGTATGGGAGCTAGAGGCTTGAGATTTATGTGAGACACTCCTTAGGATGTATGCCGTACAATGCCATACTCAGTTTTCACCCTAGTGCTCCCGGGCGGGTGGTCATGCGGGGGAGACAAACTTTTGACCCCCCCCCCCCCAAATGACCGAGGCGAGTTTTTTTTTCATTTCTCACCATTCTCTTCCATTTTGGCTCAACAAATTTGTTTGAGGCTCACCCCCCCCCCCCTAAAAAAAATATCCGAGGTGATTTTTTTTTTTTTTTTTTTCATTTCTCATCCTTGACTTCCATTTTAGAAAAAAAAAAAAAAAAAGTGAAAATGGCTTGGGACTGGGGTGAACATAATATTATAACTAGCCGGGGCTCAACGGGTTAAATACCCATAAAAAACTCTGTCCGCGCAACCCGGAAGGGCTCTGAGGCCCCCAGTGCTTGAAAGCCTGTGAGCTTGGTGTGCGAGGCGTCCGTCCGACGTATGTAAACAACAGCCGGCTGGGCGCATCTCCCGCCACAAGGAGTGCGTCGCTTGTTCGTGTGTGCCTGTATGTTATTGTTAAGTATCGAAAAGTAGTGTAAAGTGTCTGTTTTTGCCATAAAGTTATCTCCAATGAAATCATCATCACAACTAGTCAAGTGGTTACTTGACTTCGAGAGCTCTACTTAATGCCATTCTACAGGTACGAAACACATCTACGCTTGGGGATGCGCGGGAATGCGGAAGAAAGCCAAATAACAAAGATTCGGTAGCCTAGGCGTAGACGTTTTTCGGCCAAAACCCCCGGGTTTCGGGGAATATATATATAATACATAGCGGAGGGTTAAACCCATTCAGTCATGATTTTTTTTTTTTTTTTTTTTTTTTTTCTATGTGATTGAGGGAGGCAAAAGGCAGAACTGCCTATAGCGAGTGCCTCCCCCATAGTTGAAAGAGTGACAGGGCCAAAATCAAGGGACGTTCGAGCCAAAATGCCTGGACACACAGAGTTTGAAGCAATTTAAGTCATAGGAAGAGGGAAAGACTGATTCTGGGAGAGAGTTCCAGAGCTCAGCTGTTGAGTAGAAGAAAGTTTGAGAGTAACGTTTCACTCTTGGGTTGGAGAGTTGCACAGAGTAGGGGTGGGATTGAGTTGCAAGACGGGTACCACGTGCCCTACGTAAAGGAGGTGGTATACACTGGGAAAGCTCTGAGGAACACTGATTATTATAGTAGCGATAGAATAGCGAGAGAGATGCAACATTGCGGCGGAGAGAGAGAGATTGCAGAGAGTTGGTGAGTGGACGGGAGTTAATGATACGCATGTTTGCTATCATTCACCATAGGAAAGATCAGAAATAAAGGTTTAATATTATCCCATTTCATTACTCAAATTTATTCCTAAACTGCATTAAATTTACTTAAAATGCATCATAATCCTCAAAGAGTTAACTAAAATAAAGGCTAGAGCAAACAAGCTGTATATGATCACCCATTTCCTGGTCAATTCTTCCAAAGTTATAGAAATCTCTGATCAAATTATTTCACATTATTGAGCTCAAAGGTTAGTGGCAGATATCTGGCATAATGAATAGACTATACAGGTCTCCCTCAACATACGATTGGGTTACGTTCCTGAAAACTATCTGAAATAGAAAAATCGGATGGCGAACCCTAATATTGGAATTGTGTACATGCTTAGATTGATATGCAGGATTCGAAACTGCATAATAAATCGTAGGCTTGTCCACCATTCTGTAACGGTCTTCGTCTAGCGCAATGGATAAATGCACTGAATTTCGGTGTGAGCATCCTAGGTTCGAATCCCTCGACTGCCACATGCATTTGTTGATTTCATTAATTGAGTTTAGGAGTAAAGTCGGTTGGTGGAGGGACCATAATAATTTATGGAGTAAATGTAGATGCGTTCTCGGACCAGAAAAAATTCCAAACCCAAACACCTAAAAACCTATAATAATATCATAAATCTGGGCATCGGATAGCGAGGGAAACTTGTACAGTTTAATTTCACCCGACGGTAAATTGAATCCCTTGGAAGCTAATTTCTATATACTTATATGAAGTTAACCCTTCCACACATATGAAACTATTTTGAGCCTATTGGGGATACTTTAAAACCTTTCTTACCATCAGGGGTATTTAGAAACCTTTAGTTTAGTTACTTCAACCTCTGCAGTTCTCTTTGAGTTAGCTGTGGGCAGAAAACTAATTTTGGAGAGGTAATTATAAGAGTGAGAGAACTCTATTTCTTATTGCTAATTTGGCAACCTCTGCGTCATATGAGTCTGAAGGGGTTAACATTAATCATCCACTACAAACCCCAATGTACTTTAATAAACTAGTGAAAGCATATGGTCCTCCCAGGATTCAAACTCGGGACACCACACACAGAACATAAGCTTACAAACCATTACACCACAAACACAGTTATCACTAATATAGTTAGCAAGCCAAAAATGTCGACAATTAAAGAAGAGTCACCCGGGGTATATGATCGGAAAGTTAGCTCATTTCTTCTAGCCGTTTTGGAGTTACAAGTGGAGGCAAATAATACATTTATCAACATTTACAATGCTTTAAGTAAATTTACATAAAAAAACATTTATTCAAACTTATTAATCTGTGGGCATTTTATATTAAAATTCATATTACTTTTCACAAACTCTCCAATTAATTTACAAATGAACCCAACTAATGAAATCAATTAAAGTAATGAATACATGTGGTACTCCAAGGACTCTAACCTAGGATACTCACACCGAACCTCCGCACACTAAAGCCGGTATCACACGAGAGCTTTTATAGTCAACATTCGATGATCAACATTTTTCCTGCAACATTTCTGGAATATTTTGCAACAGTATCGGAAACTAGACTGATGGTAGATGAAAATAGGCAACCAAAATATTTTATATGTTGACCACATAAGCTGCCAGACCAGTGTTGAGGATAAATGTTGAATGAAAAAGCGCTCTTGTGATACCGGCTTAAGCATTAGGCTACATACAAACTCATATTCTGTACCCTAAATTACCGTCCTGGTGGTGTAATGGTTAAGGTGGCAAAAATCTGTGTGTGATAACCTGGGTTCAAATCCTGGTGGATCATATATACTTTAATTAATTTCATTGAGGGTGTTTGGTGTTGTGCTGAAATTAATAAAATATAGATTACTCTTCCGTTCAAAAGATTCCATAGCATGTACAGTCTGCCTAATAAGTGATGTCTCGGCACCAAGTATGTTTTGATCAATAATTGGTATCCGCAAAATCAAAGCTTCATTTCTCCATATCGAGTGAAATATACAATCATGTTCCTACAGTCACCCACCCTAGTCAACATCTGACCGACATTAATACAGCACAGAGAAAGCCAAATGTAATGACAGCTGGGACATGACTTATTAGCGCGACCGTACATATTATGGTTAAACAGTACAGTACAATACAGTACAGTACAGTACTTCAATGAAATACATTTTAGAGTGTGCAAACTTTATGTTCAATACAATTAACCCCTTCTGTACTAAGACTTCTTTTACTTTATTCTAGCTAGATTTATTATGTTACCTCCACCAACAGACTTTACTCCTAAACTCAATTAATGAAATCAACAATTACATGTGGCAGTCCAGGGATTCCAACCTAGGATGTTCACACCGAAATTCAGTGCATTTATCCATTGCGCTATGAAGACAGTTAAACAATGGTGGACAAGCCAACGATTTATTATGCAGTTTCGAATCCTGCATATCAATCTAAGCATGTACACAATTCCAACTGCTATAAGATTTTGTGCAGTTTAAAAGGGGCCTCCAGCAATTACCAGGCTTCAAACTATCTCCCATAACCGTTTTTACTACCACACATCCTTCTTAAACTGCACAAAATCGTCTAAATATACGTACAGTGGGCCCCACAAGGGTGCGGTTACCTAAGTCCGAGACATGCGCGCACCCTTGGAGCTTAAGAACCTATGGGAAATTCACTATGTAGTCCGGGGACTCTCCAAACTTACCCTTTTTTCGCCCAATAACCCCTGAAAAACATGAACTAAGGAAAGAATACCTGCACAGTATAGAAATGTGATTAGATATTAGATAGAATAGGGGTATTACACTCACTTTGGATGGTTTATGTATGCGTGGAGGTTGGGATGTTGGTCTTACTGAGGAGCCTCGGACCCTCAGTAAGACCAACATCCCAACCTCCACGCATACATAAACCATCCAAAGTGAGTGTAATACCCATATTCTATCTAATATCTAATCACATTTCTATACTGTACAGGTATTCTTTCCTTAGTTCATGTTTTTCAGGGGTTATTGGGCGAAAAAAACGCACGCTTTGCTTTTTTCGCGCTTTTTTCGCACCCTTGGATTATAAGCACCACACGGACATCTGCCGCACGGTTGGAGAATCGCACCCTTTTAGTTCGCACACTTGCGGGGCCGACTGTACAGCAAAACTATAGTAATAACCACCGATGACTGTCGACGACACCTGCCCGGAATGTAACACAGCACCCCCTACCATTAAACACATCATAGAAGACTGCATTCCACACAATCACTTATGCCAACAACAGGAATACGGAACTTTGTCCAAGAAAGAGAAAGGTAAATGTCCAGGGGTTGAATTAAAAGACCACAACTAACCTTATCCAGGAAATTATAATGTAAAACTTGCAAAATAAACTAACCAAAATGAGGATAAGACAATATAAAGGCAAAAGAACTAATCAAAAATTGCTGTGAGGAAAAAAATATTGAAATAAAAGAACACAATCCACCACATAGAGTGTACATCACTACATGAGCAAGCTAATCTGGTTCCCAAGCAAACTAAACGCACACATAAGAACGTACTATCGTCATATTAACCCCTTCTGTATCGGTGCCATCCTTTACATTATATTCTGGCAACTATTAGACAATATTATTTAGCTTAGGAAGGATGTCTACCAAATAAAAGGCTACAGACTATCTCAATTAATCCTCCCTAAGCTTGATCAAATTGTCTAAATGTAGCTAGGCTAAAAGTAAAAAGATGCCGCCAGTACAAAAGGGGTGAAAAGATCACAACTAACCTTATAAGTGTCTAAGGAAACCATAAGCTTGTCGACAACTTGGGCGAGGGGGAAGCGCTGGTGGTGACGCGATGTGGTGTGTTCCCAGAGCCGGGTCCAGGTGTCAGACACAGAATGCACCATACGTTCCCGCGGCGACAACAACATGATACAAGCGTTCTCCAGCAGGCAGTACGAGATCACCACATTCTCGTCCCTCGTGCCTTCCTGTAGATAAACAAATGTAATAGAAGTATAGTGAAGATGCAAGCCAAATTAGGTAGAAAAGAATACACAAAAACGCTTGATGCAATATGGCGTCTACCGGAGTTTAAGGATTAATTATTATGTTCTCTCCACTGCAACCCTGCTCACAAGTTGGACAGAAAAACGAATACATCCCTCAACTCACCATAAACAACACACTCCTAACACATACACACACACCCAAAATCCTAGGAGTAACATATGATACTCATATGACATTCAAACAGCACACCACAAACATTAAAAAGAAACTGACACCCAGACTTAACGCCCTCAGGTCACTTGCTCACACAAAATTTGGACACCACAAAGAAACTACCACCACAGTATATAAACAATACATAAGATCAGTGATGGAATACGCAAGCCCAGCCTGGGCTTCTAACCTAGCTGAAACACATCATAAGACCTTACAGACTATTCAAAACAAAGCCCTGAAGATCATTACAGGCTGCACAGCTACTGCACCCACAGATCACCTACATCAAGAAACCAAAATCCTCAAAGTCAAAGACCATCTGGACATGAGAGGCACTCAATTCCTGGCAGCAGCCTCTACGAACCAAGACCACCCACTAAACTACATGGCAACACACCGACAGACACCAAGAAATATCAAAACAACACCCAGCACACGGTATCACACACAATTATTGTCCTCTCTCCCTCCCTGCCCACCCCGAACCAACTTCCAGAAGCACATCCATACTCATATCTCTCACCGATCCATCCACTCACTCACAGACAACACGCAGCTGCATGCACGACCTCCCGAAATCCATCCTTCCGAATCCTCCCTTCCTCGCGAGGACAGAGTCCACCTGGCCAGGCTGAGATGCGGACACCATCCAGCTCTCCTGAGCTATCAGAAGAGACTGGATGACTCCGTTGTCGACGCCTGCCCGGGATGTAACACAGCACCCCATACCATTAAACACATCATAGAAGACTGCATTTCACACAACCACTTACGCCAACAACACAATCTACACTCAATGAGAGCTCTGTGGGAAAGCCCGATCGTGGCCATGGCCTTCCTCAGGGACTCGGGGCTGTTCGGCCAGGCAGCTTAGGGAACAACAACAACAACAATATACAAAATTTACTCTTCCTTTTTAGACACCCTGATCTAGTGACTGACTGACCTAGTTTCTTGACCAGCTTTTTGTCCTTGTTGAGCTGGCAGATGCAGGGCAGGTCGTTCTCCTTGGCCTCGTCAAGGTGCATCTGGTCACCCAACACACACACCTTCATCTTGGGCTTGAAGATGTGTTTCAACCTGAATTACAAAAATAAAGGAGGCACATATAAATTAGGTAGAGGAACTAATGGGAGATGGGTCGTTTTTTCTAAGATCCCCTTCTCCCTCATGTTTAACGCCATTAATTTTCAGATACTTTAGTCTGCAATCAGTCAGGAGACTTGATACATAAATTCAAACTTCTCTATGTCTAAAAGTTACCTATCACTCTCTAGGTCTAAAAGTTACGACTTAATACATAAATTCAAACTTCTCAAGGTCTAAAAGTTACCGATCACTCTCTAGGTCTAAAAGTTACTCATTAAATTATTTATAACTGTCAAAGGCAATAAAAACAATTACAGTACAGGAGATTTATAGTCCTTTGCCTAAAATTCATAAGCCAGGGTGATATATAGCCTAGGTACCATATGGTTAACTATTCAAATTTTAGTGGATTAAATCAAATTACATTTGCGAGAGGCTAGGAATCCTCCCCTTGGAAAAATTCACCTAATACACGAGACAGAGAAAGGGGCAAGGGAATGCGGAAGTGGTCCCGAACCCTATGAATTTGAACTTTAAATATTGTTTCTCTGAGGGCGCTGTCTCGAGTCGGCCACCCTCAGTTATGGGGTATGTGCCTGAGTATATACATGCATACATTCTTTAGGCTAGATTCTAGGGGGCAAAAATGCTTACCCAATCAACTAATGCCGACATGAGTAAAGGTCTATACACACTAAAGGTTTGACTGAATATACAGGCTTACACACCTCAGTCTGAACAGGGTGTCAAACCGGAGCAATTTTGTTTGAAGACTTGAATGAATAAGAAGGCATACAAGAAAATTAACATGAAATAGCATTGTTTAGGCCATTTTATCACTTCCAAAGACATACTGTAATTTGAACTATAAACCGTAATCTTACCCACAAATACACAATAATATACGGTACTATAAACAGTTTGAGCAATTTTGTTTGAAGCCTAATAAATATGAGAAAGAATACAAAAAAATAGACATGAAATAGCATTGTTTAGGCCATTTTATCACTTCCAAAGACATAAATCATTTGAACTCTAAACCGTAATTTTATCCTCGCATATACAATAATACAGCCTAGACATATTGGATTCGGCTTTCGTTCGACACCCTGTTCAGGCTTTGACCGTGTGAACAAAAAAAACTGTCAAACGAGGCTAAATCCAGTATTTTTAGTTCATATTATTGTGTATGTAAAGATGAAAGTGTGGCTTACAGTTTAAATCAAGTCTTCGGAAGTGATTAAATTACCAAAACAATACTATTTCACGTTAATTTTCTTGTATTCGTGGTGCAATGCATAGGCTAAGTGTGTTGATTTTCGGTGTGAGCATCCTAGGTTCGAATCCCCGGACTGCCACATGTGTTTGTTAATTTCATTAATCAATTTTTTTTATTTGATATACAGTCCATCCTCCTATAACACGAGCTCCTACAACACGATCCTCCTTCAACACGAGGGGGGGGTCCCGAATTACCTAGACCTCTTATAACCCGAGCCGAAAACATATAACGCGAAATGGCCTTGCCGAGTGCTTCAAATCCGGCGCCTCCTCTTCCTGCGCGACCCCCCACCTACAGCGCGACGGCAAGAGAGCTTCGGAGCTGGCCCAGCAGGAGGCTATGTACGTAGCTCTAATACGTGACATCACTCACCATCTGCGCATGCGTGAGAATCTTGGCCCCGCCCCTCAAATGTACAACTATTATATTGGATTAGATTAGATTAGATTAACCTAACCTAACCTAACCCTAAAATATAACAAAAATAACCAAAATAACAAATATAACTAAATAAACAAATACAAAATAAACCAAATAAGAGCAGTGACGCCACTTTTTCCCAGCATATTACCAAAGCCACAAGAACAGCAAAACAAATAGCAGGCTGGATCCTGAGAACCTTCCACACAAGAAATGAGAGGTGTATGTTAACACTGTGGAAGTCACTGGTCCTACCACGACTGGAGTACTGCTCTCAGCTCTGGTCTCCCCAAAAAGTAGGAGAAATAACAGAAATTGCAGAGGACATTCACCAGTAAAATCCATGGGTTTCAACACTTTAACTACTGGGAGAGACTCAAGGAGCTGCAGCTGTACTCACTTCAAAGACGTAGGGAGAGATACATCATCATCTACGTCTGGAAGATTTTGGAAAAAAAGGTACCAAATCCAAACATCCAAGAGACTCGACACCAAAGGCGAGGGAAGCTGTGCTATGTGAGGACTACGCCGGGATCAACGCAACAAATCAAATCCCTGATCCATCACAGCTTTGCATACAATGGAACCAGACTATTCAACTGTATACCAGCCCCTCTCAGGAACATGACCGGGGTGTCTCACAGTCTCCAGACACCTTCAAGAAACACTTGGACATGTGGCTGGCCAAAATACCGGACCGGCCACCAACACCAGGATACCCCAGCGCCAACTCCAACCGACTTCTGGAATGGAGAGTGGAAGAAAGGGAGCTGCCTGGTCGCAGTGGAGCCCCAGCTCAACTGTGTCACTAACGGACGGAATACAACAAAGTGTAACAAAGTGTAAGTGTGAGTGGGATCGATCGCTGGTTTCCTCAGTGACGGGCGGGTGCCATACCGAGTGAGCTATGGAGAGATCTGGGTGTAACGGTTTGAAGGGTATATTTAAACGCAACGGAGGTGAGGGGCGGGGCCAAGGTGAGTGACGTCCCTTATTAGAGCTACGTACAGCGCCTCCCGGCCCTCTTAAGTGTGAAAGATATAGGCCTAGTTTAGGAACATCAAAAACCAATGTGGGGCAAAACCAAATTTACTGAAAGAGCATGAAATAGGCCCCTAGCCAGACAATGAGTACACTAGGGCTAGGCTATTTAAATATTGCATTAGGCCTAATTACATATAGGCCTATGCTATTCCTAACAAAAGATTTGGCTAGGCCTATTATTGCATTAGCCTAATTACATATAGGCCTAGGCCTATGCTATTCCTAACAAAAGGTATATTAGTCTGAAATATGATAACCTCGTAGAAGCAGCTCTCTCAGATAAAATTCACATCATGAATCAGGTGGAAGAGATTGCCCTAGAATAGGCTACATCATTGGAAGGTGTGATCAGATTTCCTATATAGGCTAATATAATAATGGGCCTAGGACCTAACCTGTAAATAAAATTATAATCTTCAAGGACACTAGCCTACATCCGCCTTATTAGAAACAATTTATTAGGGAAAATAGGCACCAATAGATTCGCCATATTTTTCTCCATAGGCCTCTAGCTATAGGCCTAGTCCGCATGGAGGATTTTCGTTATCAACAAATTGAAATATAGCCTACCCACTTCAGACAAATACACCAAAAATCTAAGTCAAAGCAGGGGTGTGGGGGCGGCAGCCCCGACCTATAATACTAGGTTAGGTATTAGGTTAGGTAAGGTTGTTAGGTTAGGCTAATGTCCTTTCAAAGGGGTATAGGCTAGTAAACACAAGGATAGCCTATACCTGGTCAGAGGTAAGACAAAGAGTCCTGCAGTAGTCCTTGAATGCTACCAATAAAATACACCAGAACATGTACAATGATTCAACTTTTGCTTCGGTACAGCCTAGATTGACTCATTGAAGTAAAGGAACTGCAGTGACTCTCACCCTGGAAGGCAATATATAGGCTATGTCGTGAGACTCCTTGTTAGCCTAGCCTAGGCTAACAAGGAGTCTCACGACATAGCCTAGCTCAGTCATGGCTCAGTCAAATTGTCAATACCATCCTCGTCGCCAGGTCCGACATACAACATAAATCATCTATAGGCCTAAATACTTATAATAAAATAAATACTTATAAATATAGCCTATAATACTAGGTTAGGCCTAGGTTAGGTTAGGTTGTTTGGTTAGGGTAATGTATTTTTGGTTCAATGTTATTTTAATACCAAAAATTTTGTTGATATATTTGAAGATAAATATTGAATCTATAAGCTCTAAAGATCATAAGAAACACTACCTCGGCAAAACCTAATAAAAAGGTATGATGCTAAAATTTCTTTTTCGCAACAAGGTTGTCAATACGGTACTTCCAGTTATCGATACCTCTAAAGATCATATGAAAATGTGTTGAACCCTCGGAAAAACCTAATATAAAAGTATGGTACTAAAATTTAATTTTCGTAACAAGGTTGTCAATACGGTACTTTCCCGTTATCAATGTACAATCAAAGCTGAAGATTGCAGAGTAAACACCGTAGACTTCATCGACTTTCTTTCACCTTCTTATAATTGACAGCCATTTTTTGTTTTAATTTACTAAGGGGTTAGTACTCAACCAGCGGGGGTGTGGGGGCGGCAGCACCCTCCCATAATACTAGGTTAGGTTAGGTAAGGTTGTTAGGTTAGGCTAATGTCTTTTCAAATCACTATCAGGGAGCGAGCGTGTCTCAACATCGATCGATAGGCCTAATGGGGAAAATAGGGTTATCCCGAGATTTCTAATTAATTACAAACACTATATATTGATGCAAATGAAAAATTTATTTTATAAAAAAACACTGAAAATTTGTGGTAGGCCTAGCCTATAAAATAAAAAAATCTGTATTTTTGTATCCAAAGGCAGTCAAAATAGACGGGAACATGATAGTGAGCGTCCGCGTATTATAAACAAGACGGGCGGTAGCCTACACCCGGTAACTACATTCTTGCCCACCAAAAATCTAGCCTAAGTCAAAGATGTCAAACAGCGGGGTTGTGGGGGCGGCAGGCGGCAACCACCACAGGGCCCACACCCCCCCACCCATAATACTAGGGGATAGGTTAGGTAAGGTTGCTAGGTTAGGCTAATGTCCTTCAAGTTTCAAAGTGGTAGGCTATAGCCTAGTAAACACAGTAAACACTAGGATAGGCTAATGGGTAAGTTTATGCAAATCCTCCACTCAAACCATGCAAAACAACTAGGCCTATGAAACACTAGCCTATATTCCTTTAAGAAAATACAAAAAAACATGGTAAATAGGCTAAGGCGATAAATCTACAGTTATACTACCCCTATTTTGTCGCTAATCTGTTGGTACTAATGGGTTAATATTATTGGTAATCCTCCGGCAAATTAAGGGGCGAGTTAAGTTACCACCACATTCCAATTCACTTTCGGCTAGAAGTTACCACCACATTCACATTCGGCTAGAAGTTACAACCACATTCACATTCGGCTAGAAGTTACCCTCGCATTCACATTATAGTACGAAAGGTCTAAATATTGATGACGAAATCGGGCAAAAGGTCTTAAATCGACTAACTAATGGGGCAAATATCTTAACATCTGAAAACTATGAGGGAGAAAAGTTGTCCAGAAAAACGACCCATGTCCCCTTAAGAGTCTCCCCGCAGTTCCCGGGTTAAGAACTATTATTATTATTATTATTACCTGGGTCAGTGAGCCCAAGTCAATATACAGTAGTGTGCTTAAAATAGACTGTCAGATTGCCATACTAAGTGTTGTATGTTATTATTACAAGTAATATACAATATACATGTACAGTATGTTTGAGACTTATTGTATGTTATGATACCTCGATAATACTAAAGTAATGGTGAAGGAGAGAGAGAGAGAGGGGATCAATTTTCGATACAAAAACAGTTGTACTGTATTATTTACAAGTAATATACAATACATATGAATTTTGAATGTTATTTTATCTTTTATGTGTGAACAATAACGTCAATATACTACATTATATGGGTAGGATAATAGAGTCGGCTAGCGACAGGGAATGTCTTCAAAAGGATCTAGATCATTTGCACGAGTGGTCCATAAATTGGCAGATGAGTTTCAATGTAAGTAAAAGGAACAGTCAGAGTAAGCTACGGGTATGGCAGAAATCGCTCAGTTCTCGCTCTGATAGACCAGCCCATCACTTCCGGACAGGGTTTCACCCTAATTAGTCCGGTTGGGCGGGGTTTTACCGTATACTGTATATTCTTAAGTATAACGTGTAACATCGATAATCGTCAACGAGTAGAAAATAACGTTTACAAGCAAATTTTACGACCTCCTTGTGATGATGGGCTGGTCTATCAGAGTGAGAACTGAGCAATTTCTGCCATACCCATAGCTTACTCTGACTGTTCCTTTTACTTCCATATATTCTAGATCTCAAGTGAATTGACCTCCCAATCTACCAAGATTGGAAGCCAAAGCATCACATTTTTCCTTTGCTCCTCAACTTTCTCTCCATAATTGCTGAGGGGCCCAGGGCCGTGGGTGGGGCTTTGGTTTCCCGGGCGTTTCCGCACCCTCCTCAGCTCCCCGCCATGGAGTGGCTTCGGTCACCCAGGCTTTACTGTGGTCGGCAGGGAGGGTTCTGTGGGGGCGCTCGGTTATGGCCTTGGCCTTGCTCGGGGCCTTGGGGCTGTTCAGCTATAACTTGATATGAAAAAATAAATTAGTGTAATGTACAGTATATAAGCACCTATCCCTTTCTTACTGACCTGTACTGTAAGTGGAGTGGACATTGAAGGTGGAGTAGGGTGTAGACTGTAGAGTGTAGGGTGGAGTGTAGTGGGTGGTAATGGAGTGGGTGGTAGTGGAGGTGCCATACAAAAACAATTATTGTAACTGTAGCACATTTTTCAAACATTAGAACACTGAACACTTTTTGCCACTTAAACAAATAATTGAACTTTTTATTTTCTTACCACAGTAAATCAACTTTTACCTTCTAATTTTTGCAAAACTGCAATATATTGTGGCATACTTAGCCTAATCAACTTTTAACCCCTTCAGCACCATGACGTAATTTTACCTTTATTCTGGGTAAAGTTAGACGATATTATGCAGTTTCAGAAGGACCTACAGTATGTTATTCAGAGGGTTTATTGAGATTGTATTTACCCATTTCAGTCATAGAGCTAGATTATAAGCTAAAGAAAATTGTCTAATGTTAACCAGAATACTCTATGGTGAAAATTACGTAATGGTGGTGAAGGGGTTAACAGCCTTCAACAAAAACTAATTGGAATAACTTCCTACAAACACTTGATCACAAAACAAACCCCAAAAAACTCTACAAAACACTAAACAGCATCACACTTTCCAACAGTAACACAACACAATCACATGCTGCAATCACAACAACAGACTCTACTCCTTCATGTAAACAACAACCAAACACTCTCATCAATCACTTCTCACATGTCAGCCACCTAAAACCTCACAAAGACGACCAACGTGTCATCCGACGTAAGAGACAATTCCCCACAGACCCTGACTATACACCCTTCACCAATCACCAGACAAAGCATATCATCAACAATCTCAAGCACTCACCTGCCTGTGGCCTAGACAACATAAGCAACATACACTTCAGACACCTGGGACCACAAGGCATACAAGCACTCCCTAACATATCAAACTACAGCTATTCACACAACACAATACCAGACATTTGGAAGCATGGTATCATCATCACATTCCCCAAACCCAACAAAGACCCCACGCTACCCTCCTCGCACCGCCCCATCACACTCCTTTGCTCCCCCTCCAAAGTCATGGAACGCCTAGTATTACAACTAATTACACCTGACCTACCCCTAGCCCCAACACTACATGGCTTTAGGCCACTGCACTCCACAAACACTCTTCTCACAGACCTTACACAAAGAGCTTTCGACGGCATTAACTCCGCTAGATCACCACACAGATCACTATTAGCCACACTCGACATTAGTAAAGCCTTCGATGCCATCCCCCGCCACAACCTAACAAACAAAATCTACAACACAAACATGCACAACAACACAAAAAGGTGGCTGGCCAACTTCCTAGCAGGCAGATGTGCACACGTATCTTTTGCCGGTCAGTCATCTAAAATCAGAAACTTTCCAAACGGAGTCTCACAAGGATCCGTCCTATCGCCCGCACTCTTCAATCTGTACATACACAATATAACTACACCCAATACGCCCCAAATAAACTTAGCCTCCTATGCAGATGAAATAACACTCACATGCACACACCATGACCCAAAAAGAGCAAAAGATCTCCTTCAACCGTATCTCAACACACTACATGGCTGGTGCACTACAAACAGACTTAATCTAGCCCCAGCCAAATCCACCGCAACCCTGCTCACAAGTTGGACAGAAACACGAATACATCCCTCAACTCACCATAAAAAACACACCCCTAACACATACACACACACCCAAAATCCTAGGAGTAACATATGATACTCCTATGACATTCAAACAGCACACCACAAACATTAAAAAGAAACTGACACCCAGACTTAACGCCCTCAGGTCACTTGCTCACACAAAATTTGGACACAACAAAGAAACTACCACCACAGTATATAAACAATACATAAGATCAGTGATGGAATACGCAAGCCCAGCCTGGGCTTCTAACCTAGCTGAAACACATCATAAGACCTTACAGACTATTCAAAACAAAGCCCTGAAGATCATTACAGGCTGCACAGCTACTGCACCCACAGATCACTTACATCAAGAAACCAAAATCCTCAAAGTCAAAGACCATCTGGACATGAGAGGCACTCAATTCCTGGCAGCAGCCTCCACGAACCAAGACCACCCACTAAACTACATGGCAACACACCGACAGACACCAAGAAATATCAAAACAACACCCAGCACACGGTATCACACACAATTATTGTCCTCTCTCCCTCCCTGCCCACCCCGAACCAACTTCCAGAAGCACATCCATACTCATATCTCTCACCGATCCATCCACTCACGCTTCGGTCACCCAGGCTTTATTGTGGTCGGCAGGGAGGGTTCTGTGGGGACGCTCGGTTGTGGCCTTGGCCTTGGTCGGGCCTTGGGGCTGTTCGGCCAGGCAGCTTGGGGAAAAACAACAACAACAACAACAGCCTTCTCACAAGCCTCACCAGCTTTCTCTCCACTCTCCGCTGCCTTGGAAGCCATCACAACATCACTATCCATCTTGGTGGAGCAGGAGAGTAGAAATAATAGCACAAACACGGGGCTAATATCCAGATGGCGCACGACGCTTGGGGCGGACCACCTGAACAAACTTAAACAATACTTTTGGCGCGAATAGACTCTTACCCACAATGCTGTTCGGTCAGAACTCAATGTTTTTTTTTCTCTGCCATCCGGCCTAGTCCGAATGGCTGGAACATGATGACAACAGTTGTAGCAGCAGCCGCACCGACAGCTCCAAAGATACCATTCAACTTAAACGTCCGATAGATACCAATCACCTGAAAAAGTCATCCATAAAATGCATAGTATCACCTTGTGCACATCCCGAAAAAGCTTTTGTATGTCCGAATATAAAGGTTGTGTTGTCCGAGTAAATCCTAATAAACTCCCCTGCCATTAGGACTTGTCCAAATGGCTGAGACATGTGTCCGAACCCGAATGCCTGTCCGAAAGTCTTGGGACTCCGGATGGGCGGGGTTTTACTGTATATAGGAATATTATTACTACTACTGTACTGTACTCTAAAATAGGCTAGATAATTGATTGAGTTGCCTCGGCATATGGAAGCATATGAAGGAGATTCATTCACGGCCACCCCCTTCTAGGGGATTACGGCGTCTGGCAATAGGTATAGATAGATTAAAATGTAAAACTTGCAAACTAAACAAACCAAAATTGGGACAAGGACATATCAATATTTTGTAAATAAACTGATTATATCATATATTTCATACCACTTTATTATAACAAACATTTATATTACATTTCTTTTAAATACAGTGCTGTATACACAGGTCATTTTGTTATAAATTACATTGGTTTAAGTACTGTAGCATTATTTGTAATTGACTGTGAAATGAATAATTAATTATAAATGAGGCAATACATGTCATCAAATTGTCATCTTAACCCCTTGATGGTGCATATTGTCATTGTATTCTGGCTATCAAGAGATGATTTTATATAGCTTAGCCAGCTTAGGAAGGATCTATGGGCGTTAAAATGGCAAAGACCATCTCCATTAACCCAGCTGTACCAGCGACGGAAGATCGCTGTCAGTACTATCCGGTCCTTGTAACTGCCCATATCGAGCGGTACCTGGTAACCTTGGTAACACTTCTCAGCCTGGATCCAAGCCTGTGGGAGTTAGTTAGTTAGTAATGTAGAGCAGATTAACCAGACCACTGAGCTCCATACGGAACTCATAGGTCTGGCCCCAAGGATTAGACCAGATTACTTTATGGAGCTTAAGGTGACGCAAAAAACGGACGATGGGGGGGAAGGAAAAGGACGGAGAATCGGATAAAAGGTCAGCGAATGATTTAGTACCAAAACAAGCCGTACGCAGACGGGCAGTCAAAGACGTGGTGAACAGTGAGAGGGGAATGACAGGAGGAGCAGGTAGGGGGCGGAGTGCGGGGAGTGAAGCTAGTGGGAGCTAACTTTCGGGGTGAGAGAGTATTCTCTCTTGACTCTTAAGCCATTTTTTCCACAATGCCTGGTACTGGAGGGTACATTAAAATGTAAAACTTGCAAACCAAAACTGGGACAAAGACAATATAAACTCAAATTAACTTATCAAAATCGCTATGTGGAAACAACGCTTACTAAAATAAAATTTATGAAATAAAAGAACACAATCCACCACATAGGGTGTACTGAGCAAGTTAATCTGGTTCCCAAGCAAACTAATCGCACACATAACAACGCACTATCGTCACGTTCAAGCAATTAGTAAATTTATAGTAATAACCTCTGGTACATTAGGGGTTAACTCTCTGACATCCGTATACCCTTCCTAATCTGAATAAAAATGTATCATAATAGCCAGTCAACAGAGAAGAAATGTGTCATAGTCTCTTGAAAGGAGTAAGAACCAAGCCTCAAGAAAAAAATAAAATATATATATATATATATAATTAAACAATGGCCCTTTCAATTCTTATGGGCTAATATTAAACAAATATAATACTGTACAGAAAAATATCTCTAGTAAGGGGAAGTTTATATTTTTTTTCTTTCTGGACTCCCTTCTGTCTCATGTTTAGCCCCGAATTAGTTTTGAGAGTTTTATGTATGTAATATGTTAGCTCAATTACTGTACTTAGATGATTTTAAGATCTTTTGCCCCATTTCTATGTCAATTTTAAGACTTTGTGCCATTTAGGTGTAATTTTTTTCGAAAAACTATTTGTCAACATTTGCCCTCATAAAGCTGGACATTTTATTTTAAAGGGAGATTTGTTTATATTTCTTCATTAATTAATAATTTATTGTTTTTCTTAATTTCCTCCCAAGACCTCATCAGGCTTTAAAAATTACCCTCATGACCCTTAGAGATAAATTCGTACATTTTTTCGATAGAAAAATGTCCCAGCCCAAGGCTAATTCCTCCTAAATTTCAGCCTCACTATCGCTCGCCAGGAATATAATACACCTAAATGACAAAAAAGGGTTTTATAATCTCAAAACGAATCGGGCTAAACATGAGAGAAAAGGGGGGTAGAAAAAATAACACCTCCCTTAAAAATTCAAGAATCACTTCCACAGGTTAGAGCCTCACATCCTACACTATAATGGGGCTAAACATGAGGCAGATTAATGCTTCAAGAATAACTCCCGATACTACAGGTTCAAGCCTATCTATCTATCTATCTATATGCTCAGGTCCAATCCCAGTTTTTTTTTTTTTTTTTTTTTTTTTTTAAATTGGTTCGAGCCAGGCAGCAATATCCTACACTACAATGGGGCTAGGCGGGTGCCCAACCCTGAAAGGGGTTGAAATAGGGGAGCTATCCCCCCGCCAAAGGCGGCTTTCTAGGGCCTTTCCTAGCTGATGCTGAGAGGATTGGGTTCTAGTCATGTGGTGATGGGCTGGTCTATCAGAGCAATCTCTGCCATACCCATAGCTTACTCTGACTGTTCCTTTAACTTATATATTTTCTAGATCTCAAGTGACGGCGTCTCTTCCGTGGATTGACCTCCCAATCTACCAAGATTGGAAGCCAAAGCGTCACATTTTTCCCTTGCCCCTCAACTTTCTCTTCATAATTGCTGAGGGGCGCGGGGCCCTGGGTGGGGCTTTGGTTTCCTGGGCGTTTCCGCACCCTATACAGCTCCCCGCCATGGAGTGGCTTCGGTCACCCAGGCTTTGTTGTGGTCGGCGGGGAGGGTTGTGTGGGGGCGCTCGGTTGTGGCCTTGGGGCTGTTCGGCCAGGCAGCTTGGGGAACAACAACAACAACAACAACAACAACAACAACAACAACAACAACAACAACAACAACAACAACAAGAACAACAACTACAATGGGGCTAAACATGAGGGAGATGGGGGTATAAATAAACAAACCTCCCCGTAACCCCTTCCATACCGGCGACGTATTTTATATTTGATTGCAGCTACATTTAGAAAATTATATTCAGCTTAGGAAGGTCGTCTACCAATCAAAAGGCTACAAACTATCTCAATTTATCCTTTTAGCTATCACATATCCTTCCTAAGCTTCATAAAATTGTCTAAATGTAGCTTAAATCAAATCTAAAATACGTCGCCGGTATAGAAAGGGTTAATGCTTCAAGAATCACTTCCTATACCACAGGTTAGAGCCTCACAACAATATCCTACACTATAATGGGGCTAAACATGAGGGAGATGGGGGCATACACAAACAAACCTCCCCTTAACCCCTTCAGCACCATGACATACTATTACCTTTCATTCTGGCTAAAGCTAGACGATTATATGTAGTTTCAGAAGGACCTGTGTTACTCAAGGGTTTATTGAGATCGTATTAACCCCTTTGAGTCCAATAGGTAGATTATAAGCTGACGAAAACCGTCTAATGGTAACCAGAATAAGATGACAATTATTAACTTGCTCATGTAGTAATGTACACCCTATGTGGTGGATTGTCTTCTTTTAGTTCATAAATTTGATTTTAGTAAGCGTTGTTTCCACATAGCATAGTTATTTTACCTTTATAATGTCTTTGTCAAAGTTTTGGTTTGTTTAGTTTGCAAGTTTTACATTTTAACCCTTTCACGCACATATGACGCAGAGGTTGCCAGATTAGCAATAAGAAATAGAGTTCTCTCACTCTTATAATTATTACCTCTCCAAAATTAGTTTTCTGCCCACAGGCTAACTCAAAGACAACTGCAGAGGTTGAAGTAACTAAACTAAAGGTTTCTAAATACCCCTGATGGTAACAAAGGCTTTAAAGTATCCCCAATAGGCTCAACACAGCTAACTCAAAGACAACTACAGAGGTTGAAGTAACTAAACTAAAGGTTTCTAAATACCCCTGATGGTAACAAAGGCTTTAAAGTATCCCCAATAGGCTCAACACAGCTAACTCAAAGACAACTGCAGAGGTTGAAGTAACTAAACTAAAGGTTTCTAAATACCCCTGATGGTAACAAAGGCTTTAAAGTATCCCCAATAGGCTCAACACAGCTAACTCAAAGACAACTGCAGAGGTTGAAGTAACTAAACTAAAGATTTCTAAATACCCCTGATGGTAACAAAGGCTTTAAAGTATCCCCAATAGGCTCAACACAGCTAACTCAAAGACAACTGCAGAGGTTGAAGTAACTAAACTAAAGGTTTCTAAATACCCCTGATGGTAACAAAGGCTTTAAAGTATCCCCAATAGGCTCAACACAGCTAACTCAAAGACAACTGCAGAGGTTGAAGTAACTAAACTAAAGGTTTCTAAATACCCCTGATGGTAACAAAGGCTTTAAAGTATCCCTAATAGGCTCAAAATTGCGTCATATGTCGGAGAGGGTTAATATCATAGTGCTGAAGGGGTTAATGCTTCAAGAATCACTCCCGACACAAATATTCACTATACAGCTAGTCTCCCTCGATTTACGATTGGGTTACGTTCCTGATAACCCGATCTTAAATAGAAAAATTGTATGGCTATCTATCTATCTATCTATCTATCTATCTATCTATCTATCTATATACTCCGGCACATACCCCATTCTTTTTTTTTTAGCTGGGGGTGGCCGACTCGAGACAGCCCGAACAAGGACAACACAAGCAACATAAAATAAAAATAAAAATAAAGTCACACATATCTAGGTCGCCCAAGAGAAGACCCAGAGACCAAGGATCACTAAGGGCCTCCAGTATTTCCCCGGCCCCAGACCTCCCGGGTAACACTATATTCTGTTTCTTTTCAACTGACGGTCAATTTATGTCTTCAGCTTGATTACTCCGCTATTATGCAGGTTTTGTAGCGAAATCTGTTGTTAATTATGAAAACTTGGAACTAATATGAAGCAGAGACATGGTCATTTCTTATTTCACCCATTAGTTATGGTCATTTCTTATTTCACCCATTAGTTATCGAGAAATCAGTCGCTAAGGGACTCACTTTACCGTCAGATGAAATGAAACCGAATATAGTAGTAAAAAAAATAAAAATAAAAAATAATAAGAATAAGAATAATAATAATAATAATAATAGGGCCTAATAATAATAATAATAATAATAATAATAATAATAATAGGGCCTAATAATAATAATAATAATAATAATAATAAATCAAATGAGGGGAGGGGAGGCACTGTAAATATTAAAGTAATCAAAAGTAAATTCCCAAAACGATTCAATAATTTCCTGGAGGACGCCAACGAACTTGACAATCATCTTGACCCCTTAACTTCTTCTAACTCAAAATGAATGAAAGCAATCGGGCTGAAATTCCTCTTATTTCGGAAGAGTCCACCAGGTAATAGGTATGGATATTTACAGCCAGTTAGCTCTAGGCCCTTTTGAGTTACGAACAGGTCAGGGATAGAGATTTTTGTCAAGTTCGTTGGTGCTACCTATAAACATCAATATTCTTGCCCCCTATACAAATCATGGTGTCAAACGAAAGTAGAATCCTTTCTTTTTAAACTATATTATTGTGTGTGTAGAGATAACATTGTGCTGCATAGATAAATTATTGACTATGGGAGTGCTAAAATGGCCAAAACAATGCTATTTCATTTTTTTCTTAATACAGTAGTTTAACCAGACCACTGAATTTCAAAATATTTCATGTTCATTTTCCTATATTCCTTCTCATATTCATTCAAGCCGTCAACAAAATTGCTCCGGTTTGACACCCGGATACAGATTGACACACAATTGGAAGCGTCAGAGGCCTTCTGTATCTTTAACCCCTTCAGCACCGTCATTTTCACCTTATTCGGGCTACCATTAACCCTCGGAATCCGGGAGGCCTCATACGAGGCAAAATGTGCGGATAAAAATTGCCGCTATAATCATCAGAACTCGGCAACCACGCGTTGTAGCGACGTCATCTCTACGGAATTCTACAGACAAAAAGTTCTACAATTTGCAAAAACATTGACTGCTCTAGGTGGTCTCAACCAGTATCTACTAAATTATGAAGTTTGACTATACCAAAATTCATGAGGCCCCCCGGATCCCATGGGTTAAAGGCTTTTCATCAGCTGCGCAAAGAGGTCTATCTATCTAAATACTCGGGCACATACCCCCATTTTATTTATTTTTTCTATTTTTGTTTATTTTTTTTTAGAGGCAGGCCTACGCCTAGACCTAGAAAAACGTGGGATCAGGTACTCCGGTCTAATCTCAAAATATAGAACTTGACCACAGAGGAAGCCCTTGACAAGGTCACCTGGAATACCGCCATTTAGGACGTGAGACTGTAACCACACTCTGTGGAGACGAATCGGTTCATTATACTTGTATGGAATGTATAGGACTCAAAGGGGTAAAGGCGATCTCAATAAACCCACTGAATATATAATGTAAAATTTGCAAACTAAACAAACCAAAACAAGGATGACACAATATAAAGGCAAGAGTACTTCTCAATATCGCTATGTGGAAATAATGCTTCAGCCAAATAAAAATTTAAATAAAATAACACAAAACAGAGGTCCTTCTTAACCCTTCCTCCCCGGGTGTCATTTTAATATGACACCACGGCAGATGGGCCGGTACCCGGGTGTCATTTTAATAGACAGTAAGCTTGAAAGCCTATTCAGCTTGGTCTGAACGCCGTGCGTCCGACGCATGTAAACAAAGCCGATCGTTGCGTCACCGCACCTCCGAAAACAAGAAGGAAAAGACTCGTTTGTTATTGTATGTCTGTATGTCGTTGTTTCAGTAGTGAAAAGATCGTCGTATTGCTAACATTGCCTGAAAATGCTCTCCACTAAAATCGTCATCACAACTGAACCAGTTGACTTAGAGAGCTCTACTCAACGCCAGTCTACAGATTGGAAACCGCACTACATTTATAGATGCGTGGGAAATTTCTAGCAGTTAAAATTAACCAAAATACGGTAGCCTAGGCCTAGACGTTTTTCGGCCAGATCGCCCGGGTACGCCGCACTGTCATTAGAAAAGCTAGCCCGGGCCAGGAGGGTTAAACTGCATTAAATTGTCCAAGTTTAGCCAGAATCAAAGGTAAAAAGGCGTCATGGTGCTGGAGGGGTAGTAGTAGTCGTTCCTTAGGCTGCCCGGCCGAACAACCCTGAGTTCCTAAAGAAGGCCGCGGACGGGGGGGTTAAGCATACCGGTGGAGGCTAACAGAAATTATCGGTCTTGACACTAATACATTACCATATTATTATGTACGGTGGCGCTAATAAGTCATGTCTCAGCTGTCATTACGTTTGGCTCGCTCTGCGTTGTATTAATGTCTGTCAGATGTTGAGTAGGGTGGGTAATTGTAGGAAAATATTTGTATATCTCACTCAAAACGAATAAATATAATTTAAGATATGGCTGATACCAATTATTGATCAAAATATACTTGGTGCAGCCATCACTTATTTGGCCAACTGTACTGTAATAAACAAATACTGTACAGGTAATCTATCGAGTGATCTATCTACCCATCTATATCTATCAAACCATCCTAATACAAGACCTTAGGATAGTACAATATCCTATAGAAATCATTCAATGTTAGACGAACAAACACTCATTCGGGAGGAGATTAGCGATAATAGATAATACAGGTAATCTATCTATTGATATACCTACCCATCTAGCCATCCTAATACAAGACCTTAGGATAATTCAATAATCTTTTATGTAAATCATCCGATGGTAGACGAACAACACTCATCCGGTGATAGACGTTGAATACTGTACTGTACAGGTAATCTATCGAGTGATATATCTACCCATCTTGGCATCCAAATACAAGACCTTAGGATATTTCAATAATATCCTATGTAATTTTGTAAATCAATCAATGGTAGACGATCAACCATGCATCCAGCAGCCAATCAGCGGTGATAGACGTCGATACACTCCCCTCCGTCCAGGTCGAGGGATATCGGAGTGTCGGAGGGATCCAGGGCCTCACCGTCGAACATGAACTTAAGGCTCTCCAGCTTGGCCTTCTGCACCTCAGCGTATCGAAGCATCAGGATCTTCATTTTGTCTCTCTTGGCTAGGTGGAAGATGACGGTAGCCTTGCGGTCCGCTGATTGTACTTTTAGGGCGATGGCGTCGGCTGGTATGGGGTTGCTGTTGCTTGACGCTTGGCTGTTTCTATTTGTTTTTTTCGCCGGTTCCGCTTCTTCCTCGGCTATTATGCCCCCCTCTGAAAGAAACGGGGAGTGTAAAGGTGGTTGTCTCACGAGCGCATTTTCCGGCAGCTTTTGATGAGCAACAGGGTGTCAAACCGGAGGAAATTTGCTTGAAGACTTGAACGAATATGAGAAGGAATAGAAGAAAATTAACAAGAAATAGCTTTGTTGTTGTTGTTGTTGTTCCCTAAGCTGCCTGGCCGAACAGCCCCGAGTCCCTGAGGAAGGCCATGGCCACGATCGGGCTTTCCCACAGAGCTCTCATTGAGTGTTGTTGTTGTTGCTGTTCCCCAGGCTACCTGGCCGAACAGCCCCAAGGCCATAACCGAGCGCCCCCACAGATCCCTCCCTGCCTACCACAATAAAGCCTGGGTGACCAAAGCCACTCAATGGCAGGGAGCTAAGGAGGGCGCGGAAACGCCCAGGAAACCAAAGCCCCACCCAGGGCCCTGTTCCCCTCAGCAATTATGAAGAGAAAGTTGAGGGTCAAAGGAAAAATGTGACGCTTTGGCTTCCAATCTTGGTAGATTGGGAGGTCAATCCACGGAAGAGACGCCGTCACCTGAGATCTAGAAAATATATAAGTAAAAGGAACAGTCAGAGTAAGCTATGGGTATGGCAGAGATCGCTCAGCTCTCACTCTGATAGACCAGCCCATCACCAAATGACTAGAACCCAATCCTCTCAGCATCAGCTAGGAACGGCCCTAGAAAGCCGCCTTTGGCGGGGGGATAGCTCCCATATTTCAACCCCTTTCGGGGTCGGGCACCCGCCCGGTCTGGTTACTTATACTGTTTAGCGCACATATCTCCTCCTTCGAGGATTCGCAAGCGCTTGACCTACTTTAATCAACCAGAGACCATTACCGATCTCCCTTGCAGAAAAACTTTTCAACTTGAGCGGGAATTGAATGCGAGACTGATGGAGTGGTAAGCAGAGACGCAATTAACTAAGCCAGCCGCACAGCTGTATATACAGTACTGTACTTAACTATATAGGCGGGTGCACAACCCCGAAAGGAGTTGAAATAGGGGAGCTATCCCCCCGCCAAAGGCGGCTTTCTAGGGCCTTTCCTAGCTGATGCTGAGAGGATTGGGTTCTAGTCATGCGGTGATGGGCTGGTCTATCCGAGTGAGAACTGAGCGATCTCTGCCATACCCATAGCTTACTCTGACTGTTCCTTTTACTTATATATCTTCTAGATCTCAAGTGGCGGCGTGTTTTCCGTGGATTGACCTCCCTACTGCCAACCTAGAAGTTGGCAGATTCGGAGCCAAAGCGTCACATTTTTCCCTTACCCCTCAACTTTCCCTTCATAATTGCTGAGGGGCACAGGGCCTTGGGTGGGGCTTTGGTTTCCCGGGCGTTTCCGCACCCTCCTTAGCTCCCTGCCTTGGAGTGGCTTCGGTCACCCGGGCTGTGTTAGTGGTAAGCAGGGAGGATTTTGTGGGGGCGCTCATTTATGGCCTTGGCCTTGCTCGAGACCTTGGGGCTGTTCGGCCAGACAGCCTGCGGAACAACAACAACAACAGTACAGTATAAATAAAATGTATAAACTGTACAGTATACCCGAATATATATAAAACTAAATCAATAGTATACAGCAAAGAACCCACCTATAAAATCAGCCACGGTGATGCCCAGGTCGTGTGGACAGAGTGTAGGTTGGATGAGAGTGTCGTTATAGCTCAGCAGGATTCTGGAGGGACTCACTTTATGCTGCTCACCAAGGATACGGTATACCTCAGAGAACGGCTGCAACTGTTGAGAGGAGAGTTAAAGGAACAATATTATGTATACCGGTATGTATACTGTATATACACAAACACACACATACAGTACAGGTCTCCCTCACTATCCGATGTATACCTCAGAGAACGGCTGCAACTGTTGAGAGGAGAGTTAAAGGAACAATATTATATATACCGGTATGTATACTGTATATACACAAACACACACATACAGTACAGGTCTCCCTCACTATCCGATGTATACCTCAGAGAACGGCTGCAACTGTTGAGAGGAGAGTTAAAGGAACAATATTATATATACCGGTATGTATACTGTATATACACAAACACACACATACAGTACAGGTCTCCCTCACTATCCGATGTATACCTCAGAGAACGGCTGCAACTGTTGAGAGGAGAGTTAAAGGAACAATATTATATATACCGGTATGTATACTGTATATACACAAACACACACATACAGTACAGGTCTCCCTCACTATCCGATGTATACCTCAGAGAACGGCTGCAACTGTTGAGAGGAGAGTTAAAGGAACAATATTATATATACCGGTATGTATACTGTATATACACAAACACACACATACAGTACAGGTCTCCCTCACTATCCGATGTATACCTCAGAGAACGGCTGCAACTGTTGAGAGGAGAGTTAAAGGAACAATATTATATATACCGGTATGTATACTGTATATACACAAACACACACATACAGTACAGGTCTCCCTCACTATCCGATGTATACCTCAGAGAACGGCTGCAACTGTTGAGAGGAGAGTTAAAGGAACAATATTATATATACCGGTATGTATACTGTATATACACAAACACATACATACAGTACACTCACACGTACTAAAAGTTGCTCAGGGGTGGGTCCTCCTTTCCCCTGTACTCCACCCTGGGCAGGTGGAAGGGGGGAGTCTGGTTCAAGTATTCCCCCACTTTTCACCCCAAAACTATCCCCAACTTGACAGCTGACAGTTAGTGATTAGCGACGATTGTTCTCATGTAGTTTAAATTATTGTTAAACCATCATTGCACATGCTTACAATTGTCAACATTTAAAATATATTAGGAATTTATTAATACAATATACTGTACTGTATAATTGCATTCTCAAAATGAGTCTTTATACACAACGTGGGTTACAAGAATCTTGGCTGTAGTGGGCTTCTCTCTCTCTCTCTCTCTCTCTCTCTCTCTCAACACCAGACTACGAGGTCAGTTCATTCAGGTTTCTAAAATATGTAATGGATTTGATATGTATCATTACACAATGTTTAGACTCAATATGAATACAATACACAACCATGACTGGCAGTTAGAATTGAAAAGGTTCAGCACTAGTATTTGTGGAAACTGTTTCCCATGTATGATCTGTTCTACTTGGAACAAACTTTCCTCAGTAGTTGTAAACATTTCCTCAGTTGAACAGTTCAATAAGACAGTATATAGTATTTTGCATATTCTGTAAGGAGTGTAGTGCACTGAAAAGTTTCTCTCCTTCCACTTCGAATATTTCCCCGTATTGGACCGCAAGGGCTTTGAGATACTAACTATTCCGTGTTACTCCTTGTAACTCTCATAGCACACACTTTCTACAACCAAGATTTAACTGGTCTGAATGTGTTATATTTCCCTTCATTAGTGTGTGTGATGAATGTTGCCTGCATTCGATACACATAGAGGAGAGTTGATGGTAAAACTGTCTATTAATTAATCCTATTAATTCGAAATGTGTAGAGGTGAGAGGCTGGGATCACAGATAGAGTCAGATATGGGGGAAGCGAGAAGGCGAGCCCTGTTACTCAAGGGCTCTATACTCAAACCCTACTAAAAGTTAACACCGACTTTGATAGTAAGTTGTATCGAATTCTACATTTAATTGATTGACAAAAGTGTATAGGCAAAATTAAATGCAGACCGTTTATAGTATGTATGGTAATGAATAAATGGTAGAAATTGATTGAAATGGTAGACGAAACCACCAATAACAGTTGCAACACTATTCCAGCCAATCTTTGCCTTTAGTCCTTTCCTGTTATGATATAAAAACCCGACTGTGTAACTCATTTGAGAACCTAGGAGTAGATCGTAGAGGGCACGTTGATGTGTATTGCAATAATGATGAACATTATATTCTGAATACTGTATGAGATTGGATTTAATTGTGGTATTATACTGAAATCACATTAAGTCTTGATCTTAGAAAGTATTGCAGAGAGAGAGAGAGAGAGAGAGAGAGAGAGAGAGAGAGAGAGAGAGAGAGAGAGAGAGAGAGAGAGAGAGAGAGAGAGAGAGAGAGAGAGAGAGAGAGAGAGAGAGAGAGAGAGAGAGAGAGAGAGAGAGAGAGAGAGAGAGAGAGAGAGAGAGAGAGAGAGAGAGAGAGAGAGAGAGAGATTCGTGTAACCCTCGTTGTGTATAGAAACTCATTTTGAGAATACAATTATACAGTATATTGCATTTATAAATTCCTAATATATGTTAAATGTCGGTCATTGTAAGCATATGCAATGATGGTTTGACAATAATTTGCAATACATGAGAACATTCGTCGCTAATCACTAACCGCCAGCTAGAGAAGCAAGGTGGGGGAGTTGGGGATAGTTTGGGGGTGGAAGGTGGGGGTAGACTTGGACCCAACTCCCCCCTTCCACCTGCCCAGGGTGGAAGAGGGGAACGAAGGACCCACCCCTGAGCAACTTTTAGTACGCGTGAGTGTACAGCTCTCCCTCACTATCCGATGTCCCAATTTACGTTATTATTATAGGTTTTTAGGTGTTTGTGTTTTGGCTGGTCCGAGAATGCATTCCTATCTACCCCATTAATTTTAAGGTTCGCTACACAATTTTTCTATTTAAAATCGGGTTTTCAGGAACGTAAGCCAATCGTAAATTGAGGGAGACCTGTATACACATGCACACACTCCTATTCTGACCAGCTCTCCAACCCAAGAATTGGCCAATTTTCTCAGTCTTTCTTCTACTCAAAAAGTCAACTCTGGAACTCTCACCCTCAATCAATCTTTCCTTCATCCTATGACTTAAATGGCTTTAATCTGTGTGTGTCCAGGCATTTTGACTCCAACGCCCCTTGAATTTAGCTACCTGTCACTCTTTTGGCTTTGGGAGAGACACTCGTTACAGGCAACCTGCCTTTGTCTCCTTCATACACATAGAAAACAAATAAAATAAAGATAACATACATACCATACAGAGATAGACAGACACAGACATTAAATAAAGTGTACAACTTGCAAAACAAACAAACCACAACAGGAGCCGCACAATATACAGTAAACCCTCACTCTTTCGGACTAATTGGGGGAGACCCCTGTCCGAAAGTGTCAAAAGTCCGAAAGGGCCGAGTCCGAACTCACACTTCAGCCTTTCAGACAAATCCGAAAGGCTGAAATAATGTCCGAAGTTTATAAGTCCGAAACTCGGCTCTTCGGTCCGAATGCGAAATAATTTTTCTCAGCCTTTCAGACAAATCCGAAAGACTGAAATAATGTCCGAAGTTTATAAGTACGAATACACATTCACCTAACCAGACAAGTCCGAAACTCGGCTCTTTGGCCCGAATGCGATTTAATTTTTCTCAGCCTTTCGGACAAATCCGAAAGGCTGAAGCATGAGTCCGAAGTTAAATGTAGTCCGAAAGTGTAGTCCGAAAAAGACGGAGGTATTTTCTCAGCCTTTCGGACAAATCCGAAAGGCTGAACCATGAGTTCGAATTGAAATGCTTGTCCGAAAGAGTGAAGTACGAAAGAGCGAGGGTTTACTGTAATGACAAAAGAACTTCTCAAAATCACTATGTAGAAATATCTATCTATCTATTGCCTGACGCCGTGATCCCCGAAGTGGTGGCCACGAACGAAACGCCAGCATGCACCTGTCCCCAGTCGGTTGACGCCCCTCCTCCCAACCAGCACCGCCTTCATCCATATACTTCGTCACTCCATCCTTCCACCTCTCCCTCTCTGTCCTTCCACCTCGCTCTCGTATACCCTCTTAGTCATTCTCTCCCTTCCCATACGTTCCATATGGCCGAACCATCTCAAGGTGTTCCTTTTCACACTTTTGCATTGAGGTATTATACAGTATACTACAGTACTACAAATAATGTCTGACCTGTCTGATGGGAATCCGTAGAGTATCAGCGCCCCATTTGATCCTCAGTCGTATCTCCCGGTTGAGGTCTTCATCGTCTTCATCACTCACGAAGGATATTTCACTCCTGTTGTGTTGGTCGTATACCTGGTACCGGTAGAGGGTTCATTATTAATGATATATATATAATAATGCAAAATTTGCAAAACGAACCAAAACCAGAAACTGCACAATATAAAGACAACATTTGATCTTATAAAAATCACTATGTGGAAATTATAATGTAAAACTTGCAAAATTTATAACAAATTGAAGGTTTGCATTTGTGAATGTATGTATGTACAGTATACTAAGGCACATACCCACATAATGTATGTATGTACAGTATACTAAGGCACATACCCACATAATGTATGTATGTACAGTATACTAAGGCACATACCCACATAATGTATGTACAGTATACTAAGGCACATACCCATAATGTATGTATGTACAGTATACTAAGGCACATACCCACATAATGTATGTATGTACAGTATACTAAGGCACATACCCACATAATGTATGTATGTACAGTATACTAAGGCACATACCCACATAATGTATGTATGTACAGTATACTAAGGCACATACCCACATAATGTATGTATGTACAGTATACTAAGGCACATACCACAATGTATGTATGTACAGTATACTAAGGCACATACCCACATAATGTATGTATGTACAGTATACTAAGGCACATACCCACATAATTACAAGTGGGGTACCTCAGGGATCTGTGTTGGGACCACTGCTGTTCGTTATATTTATCAACGACTTGCCTGAAGTTATAACTAATGGAAGTGAGGTATACCTGTATGCGGATGACACTAAACTGTATAGAAGAGTGAGGAGTAAGGAAGATATGGGTTTGCTTCAAGGAGATGTGGAGGGCATGAAGGGATGGTCTGAGCATTGGTTAATGCCTTTTCATCCAAAAAAATGCAAGTACATGCGGATTGGGACCAGCAAGATAGACAAGGTAGGATACAGTATGTATGAAGCGATGGAGGAAGTGAGTGCAGAAAAGGATATAGGAGTAGTGATAGATAATAAGTTAAATTTCTCAGAACATTTAGCGGAAAAGATAAACAAAGCCAATAGAATTGTAGGGCTGATAAGGAGGACATTTGTGTCACTTGACGAAGAAATCTTCAGGAATCTATATACAGCGCTGGTTAGGCCACACCTGGAATATGCAAACCAGGTGTGGGCTCCATATATGGTAAAAGATATAGAAGCAGTGGAGAAAGTGCAGAGAAGAGCTAGCAAGCTGGTACCAACGTTGAAGAACGCGGGCTATGAGCAGAGGTTGAGGACACTGGGACTTCCGACACTGGCATATAGGAGAAAGAGAGGGGATATGATAGAGACTTTTAAGATAGTGTCAGGAAAGTACGATGAGGATGTGTGTGAAGGTATCTTCTTGATGCGGGAGGGAACAAGAACGAGAGGACACTCTAAGAAAATTTACAAAGAAAGAAATAGGCTTGAGAAGGCGAAGAACTCATTTTGTGATAGAGTGGTAAATGAGTGGAACGCACTGCCCCAGTATGTAGTCGATTCCGAATCAATAAGGGAGTTTGAAAGTAATCTTGATAAAGCATGGGGAAGACAAGATTTGAAGTTTGATTATAAAACAAAAAATACAGAATAGTAAAAATGTTGCGTCTGCTACCGCCGCCGCCAACACCGTGAACGACCGCAGCAGTGCAAGTACTGGTACTGAGCTGGATACACAGGCATAGTTTGCCTTTTTCCAGAGGATCTACTGTAAGAAACTGTAAGAAACTGTAAGAATAATGTATGTATGTACAGTATACTAAGGCACATACCCACATAATGTATGTATGTACAGTATACTAAGGCACATACCCACATAATGTATGTATGTACAGTATACTAAGGCACATACCCACATAATGTATGTATGTACAGTATACTAAGGCACATACCCACATAACTGACTTGAATTGCTTCAAACTCTATGTATACAGGCATTTTGGCTAGTACATTTCTTGGTTTTGGCCCTGTCACTTTATCAACTCTGGGGGAGGCACTTGTCAGAGGAAGTTTTGCCTTTTGTATCCCTCATCCTCATGAAAAACAAAAAAGTAAAATACACACAGCATTATTTGGAAGTCAGTCAGGGAATAGGTGTGGAAATTTACAGCCTATTTCCTCTAGCCATTTTTGAGTTACAGAACACTGAGGTCACAATTTCTGGCATACCGTACTGTATAGGTAGGAGTTAGGCCAAAAATTGTGACCTCTATCATATGATCCCTGGTCTCTGGGTATTCTCCTGGGCAACCTAGATGTGTGTGAATTTGTGTGTTTATTAACCCGTAAACGGCTGCAAAGCTCTTAACCCGCTGAGCCCCAGCTAGTTATAGTATTTTGTTCACCCCAGTCCCAAGCCATTTTCACTTCTTGTTTTTGTTTGCTAAAATGGAAGACAAGGATGAGAAATGAATGGGGAAAAAAAAAAAAAATAAATAATTACCTCGGATATATTGGGGGGGGGGAGAGCCCCCAAAAAATGTGTTGAGCCAAAATGGAAGAGAATGGTGAGAAATGGAGAAAAAAAAAACACTCACCTCGGTCATTTGGGGAGCGGGGGTGTCGAAAGTTCGTCTCCCCCGCATGAACACCCGCCCGAGAGCACTAGGGTGGAAACTGAGTATGGCATTGTACGGCATACATCCTAAGGAGTGTCTCACATAAATCTCAAGCCTCTAGCTCCCATACGACCGGAGTAATGAAGGTTCAAAGTGGCGGTGAACTAAGGGTGTAAAGTATCCCCACTAAGCCCATCACCACTGGCCGCGCGGCTGTCTTGGCCCGGCTCCCACACACACTACGGTACCTCCCCCTCCTATTCTCCCGCCATTTCTACCTTACGAGCCACGTAACTGATTTTAATATGCCGGACGCACGTGATGCGTCGCTGGGAGTTGGTGATAAAAAACTGCCGACGCATCACGTGCGACGCTGGGTCTCAATGGGTTAAGAGGTTTTACTGGGCGACGGCGGCAAAGCTCTTTTGAGGGAGGCCTAAAAAAAAACATTTAAACAGCCCCAGTAGCACTAAACATCTTTTTTTTTTTTTTTTTTTTTTCCCTATACCTCATATCACTCCTCCTTCCTCCCTTTCCCCTCCCCCTTCAATTATCACCTATTTTCCCTGTTATTCCCTAATTTGTTGGTATATTTTTGTGCTAACATTAGCAAAGGCCGTGGTAGTCAAGTGGTGAGCACGCTCGCGTGTGAATCTGAAAGACCCGGGATCGAATCCCTGCCACGGCGGACATTTAGTGGGTGCGGTAGTACGTCCTAGCATGTTTCACATGCTTGCACCCAGTCAGGAGACATCCTGACGACGTATACAGACAAAACACACATAACAAAGCCACTCCAACACCTTCCTCTCTCTCAAACACCCCTTCTCCCCTCTCAACACTCTTCTCTGAGCTATTGCCGATAAAAATGGCATGTTCAGTCCTGTAAAGAATCGTAAGATTCAGAGTCGTAAAGATTCCAGGACGAGCTCATCAGCGGCGGATCCCCAGATCGACCGTGGTGATTATCACCTAAACATCTACAAAAAAAAAAAAAAAAAAAAAATGTGTGGAGGATGTGCTTACGTGCCTAGCGGGTGTGTTACATGACCGAGTGTGTGTATGAGTAGGCTCAGTGTGGCTTGAGGCCTCGTGGAGGGAGGGGTTGCCTCAATTTTCTCCATAATTCATGAATGGGCTGGTTCACCTATATTCGCGATTTTGACCAGAAAAATTATATTTTCACTTGTTTCATTGTTGTTACAGGTTACTATCTTCATAGTGAAGGTAAAATAGGCTCATATGAATAAGTAATAACGATATTTATCGTAAAATGGCGATTATAGGCCTGAATGGAGCCAATATGCTCGCCCATGGGGAGCTAGTTCAATACCCCCCCCTCGCCGTTTTCGGGTTAATATTATTATTATTATTATTATCAGGCTCTTTCTCGAGTCAGCCTCCTCCAGCTGAGAGAAAAAAAAAAGGAAAAAGGGGAAAAAAAATGGGGAATGTGCTTGAGTAGATAGAATCCTATGTAATTAAAAAAGGGCTGGAGGGAATGGGCTGAGCAGACTATATTTTACACTCACAGCATTGTTTATAGAGATCTGCTTAGAGAGCGTTTCCAATCTCTTCTTCATGGCAGCTCCTTTACTGCAGCTGGAGTCCTTCTTGGCCTTGGTAACCTTGGTAACGGGAGGAACGCCGCCTCCGCCTTTCCGACCCCGACTTCGAGTGGTGCGCATGTTTTCCTTGTCTCTGTCATTGGGGGAAAATTAATTAATATTAAGGAACTCGGACAACACAACCGAATGCCTGCCAAACACCGCAAACTAAACACATATAATGTAAAACTTGCAAAATAAACAAACCAAAACTTGAACGAACACATTAAAAAGACATAAGAACTTATCAAAATTGCTATGTAGAAACAATGCTCTAGCAAAATAATAACAATAATCACAACGTAAATACTTCCCTGGCTAATTAAAATTTAAAACTTGCAAAACGAACAAACCAAAACAGGAACAGCACAATATAAAGGCAAAAGAACTTCTCAATATCACTATGTGGAAATGACTCGTTGAAGATTTAGCAAAATAATATTGTAAAAAGAATTAAAAATGCAAAATAATATTGTAAAAAAAAAATAATGCTGTAGAAATGCAATGAGATCAGGTACGGTACAATATTTCTGGCTCATGAGAGGAAGGATTCTGGATTATCGGTACCGTACCTATTAGATAAGGTATAGGATTAACACAATTACTGCGGCACTTGTCATATTATAATGTAAAACTCGCAAAATAAACAAACCAAAACTTATACGAACACAGTAAAAAGACGAAACAACTAATCAAAATCGCTATGCAATTGATTGGTCACCACTGTACCATATGGGGGGTTTTGGACAAAAAGTGACCTTCATTCCCTGCACATTTTCATGTACTGTATATGGTTAAGATATTTAAACTAAAACTTGAATGACTTGAATGGTGGCAGTTATTTTATCTTCTGTATATTGCTACATTATAATATAATGCAGGCAGGAATCCTCTTCCCCTTGTAAAATCACCAACTAGACAAGACAGAGAAAGGGGCAAGGGAATGCTAAAGTGGTTCCAAACCCTAAGAATTCGAACTTTAACACCTTACGAGCGGCCTATGCGGTTTATTATATGTACCGCACAGCGGGGTGTTTTTAGCCAAAATAGGGCTGTTTACGTGATCATTTTCATGCCTAAATAAGACCCAGAACGTAAAACAAGTACCTATCCCTGAAAGGGCATAAACAGAGCTTTCGAATGACACCATAACAATCCTTGTATGATGGATAGTTTTCTTGCAATAACCGTGCAACGCGAGTGCAAAAAGCAGGTAATTCGGTACTTTCGGTACATAATTGAGTATGTAGCGAGTGAGAGAGGGAGGAGGGAGCTGAGATTTGTGTCAGTAGGTTCGCCGCGGTGGTCTGGAGCAGTCATACGCTCGCTAGTCTCCTGCCACCACTTGTCTCTCTCTCTCAGCCACATTACGTGCTGAAATTGCCACTCGACCTATGTCGAGCGCCGCCACATAGTCCAGCTTTTTTTAACTCGACTTATGTTGCTCGCCGCTAATTAAGGGTTAAATGTTGTTTCTGTCGGGTTCTGTCTCGAGTCGGCCATCCCTAGCAATGAGGTACTGTGCCTGAGAATATACATCTACTGTCTCTATGGTATAATTGTTAGGGCGTGTAAGTTCTCTATGTGGTGTCCTGGGTTCGAATCCTAGGAGAATTACATGCTTTCATTAATTTAATTTGGAGTGTTAAGAACGATGTTAAAAATAATATACAAAACTCACATTTCCAACAAATCTGAATCATCCAGCAAAACACAATCAGAGGTGCTGATGTCTGGGGTGCTTGTATTTAACAGCACACACTTGGTTATCTCCAGGTCGTTTGTAAGCACATCAACGCTGGTACCGGTATTGGGAATTATAATGACATCAGCGCGCGTGTCGGGAACTTTTTTGGTCTTAGTTTTTTCATCTAGTAAAAGTTCTGCTTCTTTACTGGCATTTATTTCCCTCATGGCTTCCTTCATGGCTTTCTTGCGGACAACTGTAATAGAGAAATGGGTGATTAGGGTGCTGGTTCAATTACTGTATTAAGCATTACCAATATAAAAATACACATACCTGTTACACCTGTACTGTCTCCCTCGATTTACGATTGGGTTACGTTCCTGAAAACCCGATCTTAAATAGATAAATCATACAGTATAGCAAACCCTAAAATTAATGGGGTAAATGGGGATGCATTCTCGAACCAGCCAAAACCCAAACACCTAAAAACCTATAATAATATCGTAAATCAGGGCATCGGATAGTGAGGGAGACCTGTACATACATATAAATACAGTAGGGTCCCGCATAATACGAGAAATTGGTCGATAAACGAGGGCGTTCTATGTGAACACAGCATTTTGATGGCCCAATATCGTCAATGTTCACTGTAAGCGTAAATTTCCGTCAGGAGCGTACAATATTTCGGCGCTCTATATGAAAGCGTACGATATTTTGTACGTTTTGTACGATATTTCGGCGCTCTATATGAAAACTCCTCGGATTTGCCCCACTTTGGCGGCGGACTCGTTTTATGTGATCACATTCGTTCTTATCGAAAATTAAATATGAATACTTTAGGTCGCTCGTTTTATCTGAACACGTTTTATGCGGGACCCTACTGTACTATACAGTACATAAATCTATTTTAAAGTGCGGTTTCAGTCTTACATACTAATGGTAGCGCTCCAGGTGCTTCCTGTTCAGAGATACCTCACTTGTCTGGTTTATAAATTTAAGATTAGACTGTATGGTCTGATCCCACGTCTTTCTAGGTCTACCCTTGGTGCAGCTCCCTCCACGTTCATGGAATTGCATCATTTCACCCAAATTAGTTCATCCATCCTCTCCACATTCCTAAACCACCCAGGCCTGCTTGTACACTCGACCAAAAAACAATCTTTACACTGGTGAGCTGTAAATAATCTACTGTGAACGGAATGAATCGGGTGAAACATATGTCTGTGAGGTATTATCATAAGATTTCGACACTATTCCAGAATGTTTAGAGCGTTAGTGTAAAGAATGTTTTTTGGTCGAGTGTACATACACATGTCATCACTGATATTCTTGATACTTAACTGTCTCCTCAGCTCTTCACTAAATATCCTAGCTTGTAGTTTGGCCCAACATATCCATCTCATAATGTTTCATTCTTTTGATATCATCCACTTTGACAGGCCACATTTCTGAAGCATAGGTCATTTTGCTTCTAATACATGAAGCGTATACTTTTCTCTAGAAGGGGAGAGGGAGTCTTCTCATGGTTAGTATTGGCAGCGATTATCTGAATATTCCCCACCCACATTAAATTCTGTCAATAGTGGCGGCCTCGGCCCCACCACCGGCAGAAATGGTATCTCCCAAGTAGCAAACCTTGTCCACCATTTCCAGCGACTCGTTGCCAAATTCACGCTCGCGAGTTTACAAAGTGCACCAAATAAAGTCTAATCTGTATAATCAACAACACAAATATCAAAGGTGCCAGCATTGTGAATGAAGTGTGGCAAACAATAGAATACAGAACAGATACAGGTCTCCCTCGATTTACGATTGGGTAACATTCCTGAAAACTCCCATCTTAAATTGAAAAATCATATAGCAAACCCTAAAATTAATGGAGTACTGTACCAGTAAATAGGGATGCGTTCTCGGACCAGCCAAAACCCAAACCCAAACATCTAAAAACATACATACATACAAGTCTACAGGGATTGTGGTTACAGTCTCACATCTATAATAATATCATAAATTGGGGCATTGGATAGTGAGAGAGACCTGTACATGAACTGACATACAACAATAATGAATATGAAGTGCAGCAAATAAAGGGTACCGTAGCTAACCTGAAAAATCAATATCCAAGATGTCGATGGAGGAATCATCCAATGTGAAGGAGTCTGCGGAGAGGTCCCCAACACACGCCATCCCCGGCACTGTGGTGTAGTCCTCGTTACATGCCACCCCCGGCACTTTGGTGTAGTCCTCCCTCACCGGGCTCATCTCACAGTCAGAGAAGTCAGACATATTGGCATGGTCTGCTCTGAAAAGCATAGATAAATAGATATAAAATCTTAGTCATGTACTTTTTTTTTGTTTTTTTTTTTTTTTCCAAGAGACAATGAACGGAAGAAGGAAAAACACAAATAAAACAAAAAGGTCCATGTTCCTAAAGGCATCCTCCATTCATAAAATGTTTGTAACAACTGGATTTAAACTTTTGTAGATTGTAAGTTTGTGGAAAGCAACTCGAGGGAAGTGAATTCCAAAGAGTAGTAGTTCTAGGGATAAATGAATTTTGATAAGCAGAAGTTCTGCATTGTGGAAGAGAAAGTGTAAATTCATGGGCGCTCTCAGCTGCCATAGTTCTACGGGGAAAGATGTGGAGAGGCGGCACAATTGAAGCAAGTTCCTCGGAACAATTGCTGTGAAAATATCTGTAGAATAATGCAAGGGATGCAACGTTTCTTCGTATGGATAATGTAGGAAGGTCCTGTGTGATTGCAGGGTTATTGGTTGTTGTTGTTGTTGTTGTTGTTGTTTCCCAAGCTGCCTGGCCGAACAGCCCCAAGGCCCCGAGCAATTCCAAGGCCATAACCGAGCGCCCCCACAGAACCCTCCCTGCCGACCACAATAAAGCCTGGGTGACCGAAGCCACTCCATGGCGGGGAGCTGAGGAAGGTGCAGAAACGCCCGGGAAACCAAAGCCCCACCCAGGGCCCTGTGCCCCTCAGCAATTATGAAGAGAAAGTTGAGGGGCAAGGGAAAAATGTGACGCTTTGGCTTCCAATCTTGGTAGATTGGGAAGTCAATCCACGGAAAAGACGCCGTCACTTGAGATCTAGAAAATATATAAGTTAAAGGAACAGTCAGAGTAAGCTATGGGTATGGCAGAGATCGCTCAGTTCTCACTCTGATAGACCAGCCCATCACCACATGACTAGAACCCAATCCTCTCAGCATCAGCTAGGAAAGGCCCTAGAAAGCCGCCTTTGGCGGGGGGATAGCTCCCCTATTTCAACCCCTTTCGGGGTCGGGCACCCGCCCGGTTATTGGTTAATCTAATAGCTTTATTTTGAATTTTGTCCAACTGCCTCAATGCAACCACTCCACTTCCACTCCACAGAGGCGAACAGTAATCCATCTGAGAAAGCACATGACTTTTATATATTACGGCCAACTGCTTGTCAGTGAAGAATTCTCGAACTCTGTACAGGAGTCCCAGTTTTTTAGAGGCATTCTTAGCAATGCTTCTAACATAATGTGTCCAGCTCAAGTTAGTAGTTAATGTTACACCGAGAATGTCAATACTAGGGGAAGTGGGAATATTTACATCATTAAAAAATATATGGGAGTCAGTGAGATTCAGTCGGTTAGAAAATTGAATGTACCGGTACTTGGTTTTCTGTGCATTAAAGGAAACTAGATTCTTTTGTCCCCATTCATTAATTCTAGAAAGGTCCTGGTTCAGAGAAATTGCAGTGTTTATTTTTGAATTTATAAGATCGGGTTGGGTGAAAGAATTGGTAAATGTGAAGGAACTGTGGAGTGTTGAGTCATCTGCGTAGGAATGTATTGGATTATGAGTGGTAGATATGAGATCATTGATATGAATGAGGAACAGAGTTGGGGCCAAAACTGATCCCTGGGGAACACCAGCATTTATTGAGTGAAATTGAGAATAAAGGCCATCTACCATTACATATATTTTTCTGTTATGAAGATAAGAAGAAATTAGTGGAACTAATGATGCAAGGCCGTATGACATCTTCGACAATAAGGATTGATGCCAGACTTAACCTTTAACTGATCTATGTGATATAAAATCTTAGTCATGTACTTAACCTTTAACTGTCTTGATGGTGTAATGGTTAGTGTTTAAGATCTGTATATCTGGTAACCCAGGTTCGAATCCCGGCAGGATACCATGCTTTCATAAATTTCATTAGGGGGTGTTTGGTGTTGGGAGTGAAATGAATAAATTAGATTAAGCATAGATAAATTGACATAAAAGTCAGATTTAATGTATTATAGGCCTACAGTACAGTGGTACCGGTACACTTGACTCGTTAAGAGAAAAACTCAGACAATCAATTTGAAAACCTTTGTCGAAGAATATTTTTGAGATTCTTATTTTCATTATTATAATCTATAATTTATACTTTACTTTAGAATAACCCAATAACCTAACCTTTCCTAAAGCTCCTCCTAATCCCCAGTATATGTAGGAAATACAAAGGTTAAGTTTTTTATTTATTTTGATAAAAATTAATAAATATAATTTCAAAATATATATTTTTTTTTTATCTCCCATAGCATTTTCATGTAGTCCTACTGGTATGCTGTGGCATAGTCAGTAGAGCTTCGGCTGCTGATCAAAGGGTCGACGGATCAAGCCCACACTGTCAAAATGTTATTGGTGCTGTACTACAGGAATCATAGCCTACCATACCTCAGATCACTTAACGAGGAATATATATAATACATAGCCGGGGCTGGAGGGTTAAATAACAGAGATAACAATTAGAAAACAAAAAATTACCTCATTGGTGGAATTGATTAGGATACCGTCCAAAAATAAATACCGATCATGTATCCAATTTACCCCACGATTTCCCTCACTTACTGTAAAAGCGCAATTCATCCAATAAATGGCTCCATTTGACCCAGTATCTTCAGATTGATGGATAATGGGTAAGTTGATGCAAATCCTCCACTCAAACCATGAAAAACAACAATAAAACACTACTATTCCTCGAAGAAATAAATATGTAGCCTAAACATGGTAAATAAGGTTGGCGCTGCTGTAGCCTAGTGTTATTGAACGGCGAACGCTAGCCTAGGCTACCATAAAAAATACTTGCAAATAGCCTAGCTGTGTTCCGTCTCCTTAATATTGACCCTTAACCCTCTCACATCCTGACGCGATTTTTGAGCCTATTAGGGATACTTTAAATCCTTTGTTACCGTCAGGGGTATCTATAAACCTTTAGTTTGTTTACTTCAACCTCTGCAGTTGTCTTTGAGTTAGTTGTGGGCAGAAAACTAATTTTGGAGAGGTAATTATAACAGTGAGAGTAATCTATTTCATATTGCTAATCTGGCAACCTCTGCGTCCTATGGTCGTGAGAGGGTTAACAAATAAAAACAATAGGAATGAGTTGTGGGTACTTATTACCGAAACTACCACTAATTATTTCTCAATATTTGAAGGCTATTATAGAATCAGGATGTTGCAAAGATCATATTAAAATGTGTTTCAACCTCCGGAGATACATTTTATGTGCACTATATAAAGTACAGTACTGTAAAAAACAAAAACAGCTCCCTATATATCTCCCTATTGATGGCAGTGAAACTCGTATTAAGCTCCTTGCTGTTAAAATAGATGCGGATTTCAAAAATTCATGAGGGGGTGAGGGGAGGCAAAGCCCCCACTCATCCTGTATCCAAAGGCAAAACAAATTGTATATTTACTCTGAAAATGACGGTATATTCCTGCGAAACGGCATGCATTATATCTCAAGAACTGGGCAGTGTTATAGAATATTTGTTGTTTGTACATATACAGGTATATGTATTATGTATGTTGCTTCGTAGTATACTATAAATGGAAAATATACTTGGTAAATGAATAATTAGAGGGCATCTGTGGACTTAGTTACAATTTCCCAGCTCAGCTGGTGGGCGACGAGTGGAGGTGAGTCGAGTTGTATACTGATATTCTATTGGTCAATAAACTGGGTGTGACGTCACAAGCGATGATGGTATATGAATGGTTGTTGTGTGAGTACGTCACTGTCTAGACGGTGACGTCACAAATTCTCGCAACATTTTAACGGGTGTAGAAATACACGTCAGTCCATATAATGAGCCTCTTTTGTTTCTCAATCCCTCTACGACGTCACATTGATTCATTTATTATCCTTGGTGTTTATAATCTCTCGGATTCGGGCCAGTCGGCCATATTTGAAATGGTGGAACTGTTGTTCAATGAATAGTGAAGTTTTTTGCTTTATGAAAACACCTACAACATCTTCTATTTAACGGGATTACCAACGGAGCTTCCAGCGGCATTGTGTTAATTTGGCTGCAGACCATTATTGTCCAGTACACCAAGGGTAAGGGTTTTATACCGTCGTTATTTGGGTCCAAGCCTAGGCTACGTTTACCACAGAATCTTTAATGAATATCCTCAATACAGACTTATTTCCTTCACTTACCTCGTCAATAATAACCCATATAGGTGGAGAGGCCCTGAATTATATCAAAGAAAAAGTGATGTTGAAACATTATCTGCAATTTAGCCATGTTGATTAACTCTTAGCCCACTTAACCCCTTCAGACTCATATGATGCAGAGGTTGGCAGATTAGCAATAAGAAATAGAGTTCTCTCACTCTTATAATTACCTCTTTTGGCGACCGTCAATGTTTTATGAATTAAATACCAAATCAGCGGGGGTGTGGGGGCGGCAGCCCCCACCTAATATACTAGGTTAGGTTAGGTAAGGTTGTTAGGTTATGCTAATATTACCCATTATTTTCTTCTTTTACCCCTCAATTTCCCTGTACTTCTTAGCCCTCCCCACTATCGGGGGCTGTATCTTAAGATTGTTGGATAATGGGGAAAAAGTTTTTTCCGGAATCTTTAATGTACAGTAGGCCTATATCCTCAATACAGACTTATTTCCTTCACTTACCTCGTCAATAATAACCCATATAGGTGCAGAGGCCCTGAATTATATAAAAAAAAAAAGTGATGTTGAAACATTATCTGCAATTTAGCCATGTTCATTAACTCTTAGCCTCCTCCATAGGCGGGTGCCCAACCCCGAAAAGGGTTGAAATAGGGGAGCTATCCCCCCGCCAAAGGCGGCTTTCTAGGGCCTTTCCTAGCTGATGCTGAGAAGATTGGGTTCTAGTCATGTGGTGATGGGCTGGTCTATTAGAGTGAGAACTGAGCAATCTCTGCCATACCCATAGCTTACTCTGGCTGTTCCTTTTACTTATATATTTTCTAGATCTCAAGTGACGGCGTCTCTAACGTGGATTGACCTCCCAATCTACCAAGATTGGAAGCCAAAGCGTCACATTTTTCCCTTGCCCCTCAACTTTCTCTTCATAATTGCTGAGGGACACAGGGCCCTGGGTGGGGCTTTGGTTTCCCGGGCATTTCCGCACCCTCCTCAGCTCCCCGCCATGGAGTGGCTTCGGTCACCCAGGCTTTATTGTGGTCGGCGGGGAGGGTTCTGTGGGGGTGCTCGGTTATGGCCTTGGCCTTGCTCAGGGCCTTGGGGCTGTTCGGCCAGGCAGCTTGGGGAACAACAACAACAACAACAACTCTTAGCCCACTTAACCCCTTCACTGGCCTTCAGACTCAAATGAAGCAGAGGTTGGCAGATTAGCAATAAGAAATAGAGTTCTCTCACTCTTATAATTAACTCTTTTGCCGACCGTCAATCTTTTATGAATTAGGCTAAATACCAAACCAGCGGGGGTGTGGGGGCGGCAGCCCCCACCTAATATACTAGGTTAGGTTAGGTAAGGTTGTTAGGTTACGCTAATATTACCCCTTATTTTCGTCTTTTACCCCTCAATTTCCCTGTACTTCATAGCCCTCCCCACTATCGGGGGCCGTATCTTAAGATTGTTGGATAATGGGGACAACTTTTTTCCGGAGATTCTAATTAATGACAACCACTGTATAATGATGAAAACTAGCTAAAACCCCCCCCCCAAAAAAACTCACAAAATAAAAGTTGGCCAGGTTCCTGGATATTTTCCTTAATTTGCATGAACAAATTGTAATAGGCCTATAGAAACCTTATAAATTATATAAATAACAAATCCACAAAAATACAATCATTGAAAATAGCTGTGGTCCGTCTCCTTAATATTGACCGAAAAAACGCCCATTCTAATAAATCTCAGAGCTCTTTCGGACAGTCACTGTTTACAAACGCCTTCTTTATGCAGTATAATAAATATTTACCCCCTGCTGGCAACATAGATGACGATTTCAATAATTCATGGGGGGGTGAGGGGGGGCAAAGCCCCCCCTCAACCCATCGTGTATCCAACATTGGCATTATAACTAAGACCATGAATAGGGCCTACACTCATTTCTCAAAATCTGGAGGAAAAAACATAACAAATAAGGGTGCGAGCCTATTCCCTATAATTACCAATATATCACTTCATCTTGGGACGATACCGCTTTCGCAGATTAACCTTACCGTTCACGAGCCAAATACGGGGGTGGGGGATACTAATTAGTATTGATAAATATAAACGATTTGAATATCAAGACGCAAATTACACAGTGCACTAATGACATTATAATACACGTTGTGTGAAACATATACACCGCTGATGTTAAATTAACCGGGTGTAAGATTAAGCGGGTGTAAAAATAAGCGGGTGTAATGACGACATGTTGGCCGAGGGCTGGAATGACGTCATCGCTGAGGCCCGCCTTGGCTGATGACGTCACGATAATCAACAACCAATCACAAGCAAGGATACACAACGTCTTGGCTTGGTTAATCAAGATGGCTATATTCTAGTTAATCTCCGTGTTTCAACCCCTCTCTTTCCCTGATATATTTCATACCCTCCCCAGCTATTGGGGTTTAGTATTGTTGAGGTAAGTGAAGAAAATAACTAAGAGATATGAGGATATAAATAAGGATCCTTAGATTAATGGGCAAACAAAATACGGTGACTACCGCTACATAGGATCTTACCAAAATGACTTACATCCGAGTGTTTTAAGATCGTTGGATAATGGGAGAAATAACATTTGCCGGGGATTGTAACTAATTTTGTCAAGAATGTTAAGTGCGGGCGTACCGCCATCCTTGTTTACACTACGCGTAGTGGCGTCGGACCTTTGCCATCATGTTCCCGTCTATTTTGACTGCCTTTGGCTACAATAATATGTTGAGGGGAGGGCTTTGTCCCCCCTTATCCCCCCCATGACATATTGTCATCATCATAATATTATATATTGCCAGCAGGGGGCAAATTACCGAAAAAATCGGCGTCAAAATAGACGCGAACTTAACCACGGCGATCGACAAATGTAAACATGACAGCGGCGGGGGAGGCGTCAGACCTTTGCAATCATGTTCCCATCTATTTTGAATGACATTGGATACAATAATATGTGCCCCCCCCCCCCCCCCCCCATGACATATTGTCATCATCATATATATTGCCAGCAGGGGGGCAAATAACCGAGAAAAAAATCGCCGTCAAAATAGACGCGAAATTAACCGTGGCGATCACCCTATGTAAACATGGCGATAATATTCAAGACCTCTTTCGCCACCCTATTAGAAATAATTTATTAGGGAAAATAGGAACCAATAGACTCGCCATATTTTTCTCATTATAGTCCGCATGGAGGAATTTCGTTATTGACACTTGAAAAAACCCGATTACACCAAAAAATAACAAAAATAATAAGTCCCGACTGTAAACAAAGCATTGCGCCCAATGAATCCTTCGACTTGACTCTCCTTCTTGTTTCGAAAGATGCGGTGAGTTCGATTCACCCAATAAATGGCGTGAGTTTTACTCACAAAAACGAAATACCGGCAACCTGTTTTTGCCCCCTTACAGATCTACATACTGTATACAGTATGAGGATGACAATAAATCAAGGGGGGGTGAGGGGGCAACGCTCAACCAATCGTGTATCCAATGTACCCCACAATTTCCCTTACCTACCGTAAAAGCGCGATTCACCCAATACTGTATATGACGCCATTTGACGCCGTATCTTCAAATTAATGAATGATGGGTAAGTTAATGCAAATCCTCCACTCAAATCATGAAAAATAACAATAAAACACTATATATTCCTTGAAAAAAATATAAAGAAAACTTGGTAAATAAGGCGGCTCTAGCTGTCTTGAATGTTACCAACATGACGACCGTACACCCAAACTCTACATCTATCCCCTAATTTCATTTTTTTTTTTTTCTATATTCCAACTTACTTCCTCTCGGGCATAGGCTGAGAGCCTTAACATTCACCGCTTTACAATGAACAGTGAAGCCTGTGAGGTCTTGTTCCAGTCTAGGGAGTGAGACATGTGAAGCACGTAGAGTACAACGAGCACCTGCCATCTTGCCTTCACATGAGGCACGGTGCTCACTCATGGCCCGAAACGACCCCATCTCTGAAGCCACCTCGTTCCCGTGCTTCACTGTCTCACCCCCTACACTCGGACTCTCACACTTACACACACACAATTACTGTATAATGATGCAAACTACCTAAAACCAAAAAGAAAAACCATGGGAAAATTAGTGGTAATTTTGGTTATATTTTCCAAGTTGTGTTACCGGGCATACGCCTTGTAAACACGTGAGTTAATGTCAAACGGCAGGGGTGTGGGGGCAGCAGCCCCCACCCATAATACTAGGAGAGGTTAGGTAAGGTTGTTAGGTTAGGCTAATGTCCATTGAAAGGGTGTGTGGACGATTCGACGGTGCGCCAGTTCGACGATGCCGTCGAAACATCCAATCTCGCGATCGTCGAAATGTCTCTGTCAGAACCGTCGAACCGTCCAATAATACCGGCGAACCATCTAATTGTGCTAATTGTACTGTTCAACCTCTTGGGAGTTCATGTCTCATGCTAAGGGATATGTTCAGACTTTTATAATAATTAAGAAGGTTCCACAATTCCTTCATTAAACTGTTTATTATCGTCGAATGATAGACAATTTAACTTTAATGTCACAAATACAGATTAATGTCACAAATACAGTTGAAAAATAGACTACATAGTACAAAAATAAATAAATATATATTTAGGCTATAAGACGTTTCGACGGTATCGTCGAACAGTCCAAATAGCACCGGCGAACTGACACACCGTCGAAACGTCCTGTATTCATTGAAAGTGGTATAGCCAAGTAAATACTAGGATAGGCCTATACCCGGTCAGAGGTAGGTGATACGCCCGATAACACAACTCCTGCCAAACAATAGCCTAGCCTAACAAAAACTGAAAATAGCTGTGGTCCTTCTCCGTAACCCCTTCTGTACGGGCGAGTGGCGACATCTTTTAAACTTTATCTTGGCCACTAGGCTAGGCCTAGGCTATTACAGTAGACAATTATACTAGGCTTAACCCTTCCTACCCGGTCTGCCTTAGTAAGGATAGCACGAAAGAAGGGCCGCTACCCGGTATGCCTTATCTAAGGCATGAGCTTAATAGCCTAATTAAGCTTGGTCTGAACGCCGTGCATACGACGTATGTCAACAAACCCAAGCGTTCGTCACCGCACCTCCGAAAACAAGGAGAAGACTCCTCAATGTTATTGTTCTGACGTCATGACGAAATTAGTGTCTCAAAAGCCCCCATATTGGCAACATCTCTTCAATATTGGCTCCACTGAAATCGTCATCACAACTGAACCAGTTGACTTACAGAGCTCTACTCACTGCCAAAATACAGATTGAAAACCGCACTACGATTATAGATGAGTGGGAAAGTTCTAGCAGTGAAAATAAACATAAATACGGTAGCCTAGGCCTAGAAGTTTTTCAGCCATTTCGCCCGGGTAGGGGCGACCGTCATTGGGTAAGACAGCCCGGGGAGGAAGGGTTAAAAAGGACCTCGAGCAATTAGCGGTTATATTCAACGACACTAGTGCAGCGTTATGATTAACAATTTATTAGGAAAAATAGGCACCAATAGATTCGCCATATTTTTCTCCATAGGCCTAGGCTATAGTCTGCATGGAGGATTTTCGTTATCAACAAATTGAAAAATATCAACTTCACAGACAAATACACCAAAAATCTAAGTCAAAGCAGGGGTGTGGGGGCGGCAGCCCCCACCTATAATACTAGGATAGGTTAGGTAAGGTTGTTAGGTTAGGCTAATGTCCTTTCAAAGGGGTATAGGCTAGTAAACACTAGGATAGCCTATACCCGGTCAAAACAATTTATTAGGGAAAATAGGCACCAATAGATTCGCCATATTTTTCTCCATATAGTCCGCATGGAGGATTTTCGCTATCAACAAATTGAAAAATACCCACTTCACAGACAAATAGGCTACACCAAAAATCTAAGTCAAAGCGGGGGTGTGGGGGCGGCAGCCCCCACCTATAATACTAGGATACGTTCGGTAAGGTTAGGTTAGGTTAGGTTAGGTTAGGCTAATGTCCTTTCAAAGGGTATAGGCTAGTAAACACTAGGATAGCCTATAGGCTACCCGGTCAGAAGAAGAAGAAGAGTCCTGCAGTAGTCTCCTTGAATGCTACCGAATAAATTAGAAAAGATGTCGCCGGTACATAAGGGGTTAATATTGACCCTTTACTCGGTAAGATCCTATGTAGTGGTAGTCTTTTGCCCATTAACCCTCTCACCACGGAAGACCTCTTGAACGCCCATAAAAAAGCATATAACAGGTACCCGGAAGGCCTCTTGAACACCAGTGGTTGAAAGCCTGTGAGCTTCGTGTGCGAGGCGTCGGTCCGACGCATGTAAACAACAGCCGGCTGGACCGACGCCCCGCATCTCCGGCCACAAGAAGGAGAGCGTCGCTTGTTCGTGTGTGCCTGTATGTTGTTGTTAAGTATCGAAAAGTGGTGTAAAGAGGCTGTTTTGGCCATAAAGTTAACTCCAATGAAATCATCATCACAGCTCAACCAGTTGACTTAGAGAGCTCTACTTAATGCCATTCTACAGGTAAATAACACAGCTACGCTTGGGGATGCGCGGGAATGTGGGAAGCAGTCTGATTAACGAATATACGGTAGCCTAGCCTAGACGTTTTTCGGCCAAAACACCCGGTTTTCGAGGAATATATATATAATACATAGCCGGGGCTGGAGGGTTAACTAAGGATCCTTATTTATATCCTCACATCTCTTAGTTATTTTCTTCACTTACCTCAACAATACTAAATCCCGATAGCTGGGGAGGGTATGAAAGATATCAGGGAAAGAGAGGGGTTGAAACACGGCGATTAACTAGAATATAGCCATCTTGATTAACCAAGCCAAGACGTTGTGTATCCTTGCTTGTGATTGGTTGTTGATTATCGTGACGTCATCAGCCAAGGCGGGCCTCAGCGATGACGTCATTCCAGCCCTCGGCCAACATGTCGTCATTACACCCGCTAAATCTTACACCCGGTTAATTTAACATCAGCGGTGTATATGTTTCACACAACGTGTATTATAATGTCATTAGTGCACTGTGTAATTTGCGTCTTGATATTCAAACCGTTTCTATTTATCAATACTAATTAGTATCCCCCACCCCCGTATTTCCCTCGTGAACGGTAAGGTTAATCTGCGAGAGCGGTATCGTCCCAAGATGAAGTGATATATTGGTAATTATAGGGAATAGGCTCGCACCCTTATTTTTTATGTTTTTTCCTCCAGATTTTGAGAAATGAGTGTAGGCCCTATTCATGGTCTTAGTTATAATGCCAATGTTGGATACACGATGGGTTGAGGGGGGGCTTTTCCCCCCCTCACCCCCCCATGAATTATTGAATCGTCATCTATGTTGCCAGCAGGGGGTAAATATTGATTATACTGCATAAAGAAGGCGTTTGTAAACAGTGACTATGTCCGAAAGAGCTCTGAGATTTATTAGAATGGGTGTTTTTTCGATCAATATTAAGGAGACGGACCACAGCTATTTTCAATTATTGTATTTTTGTGGATTTGTTATTTATATGATTTATAAGGTTTCTATATTACAATGTGTTCATGCAAATTAGGGAAAATATCCAGGAACCTGGCCAACTTTTATTTTGTGAGGTGTTTTTTGGGGTTTTAGCTAGTTTTCATCATTATACAGTGGTTGTCATTAATTAGAATCTCCAGAAAAAGAGTTGTCCCCATTATCCAACAATCTTAAGATACGGCCCCCGATAGTGGGGAGGGCTATGAAGTAGGCTACAGGGAAATTGAGGGGTAAAAGACGAAAATAAGGGGTAATATTAGCGTAACCTAACAACCTTACCTAACCTAACCTAGTATATTAGGTGGGGGCTGCCGCCCCCACACCCCCGCTGGTTTGGTATTTAATTAATAAAACATTGACGGTCGCCAAAAGAGGTAATTATAAGAGTGAGAGAACTCTATTTCTTATTGCTAATCTGCCAACCTCTGCATCATATGAGTCTGAAGGGGTTAAGTGGGCTAAGAGTTAATCAACATGGCTAAATTGCAGATAATGTTTCAACATCACTTTTTCTTTGATATAATTCAGGGCCTCTCCACCTATATGGGTTATTATTGACGAGGTAAGTGAAGGAAATAAGTCTGTATTGAGGATATCCATTAAAGATTCCGTGGTAAACGTAGCCTAGGCTTGGACCCAAATAACGACGGTATAAAACCCTTACCCTTGGTGTACTGGACAATAATGGTCTGTAGCCAAATTAACAAATGCCGCTGGAAGCTCCGTTGGTAATCCAGTTAAATAGAAGATGTTGTAGGTGTTTTCATAAAGCAAAATGACTTCACTATTCATTGAACAACAGTTCCACCATTTCAAATATGGCCGACTGGCCCGAATCCGAGAGATTATAAACACCAAGGATAATAAATGAATCAATGTGACGTCGTAGAGGGATTGAGAAACAAAAGAGGCTCATTATATGGACTGACGTGTATTTCTACACCCGTTAAAAATGTCGCGAGAATTTGTGACGTCACTGTCTAGACAGTGACGTACTCCCACAACAACCATTCATATGCCATCATCGCTCGTGACGTCACACCCAGTTTATTGACCAATAGAATATCAGTATACAACTCGACTCACCTCCACTCGTCGTCCACCAGCTGAGCTGGGAAATTGTAAAAGTGAGTCCACAGATTATTCATTTAGGCCTACCAAGTATATTTTCCATTTATACTAGGCTATACTACGAATCAACATACATAGCCTAATACATATATATGTACAAACAACAAATATGCTATAACACTGCCCAGTTCTTGAGATATAATGCATACCGTTATGCAGGAATATACCCTTTACTCTTACAGGCGCCACTAACACAAAGTATTGTGCACATATTGGTAGGTAGGCTAATGGACTAGTGCCAAGCATGTACATTGTGTTTTATGGGTAGGAGTACCAAAAATTGCGTTCAAGGCCAAAATATAGGCTAGGCCTAGCCTAGAGATAATAAATCAGCACCAACAGTTCTAGACTAGCCTAGGCCTAGCACGCAAAAAGTGTAGCTTAGGTAGGCTATAGGCTAACGTCAATTCATCAACTGTACTCCTCGGTTATAGCCTAGACCTAGCTAGGCTTATATCATTCCTTGACATTAAGCACAATATTAGACGACAATAACTTACTTGATCTATTGCAAAACAAGTTAAATATCCTGGAACAACGACGTAAATTTCCGTTGTTTACATCCGTCTTCTTCTTCTATTGACCTTGTCCCGAATTCTTATTGGATTCACCAGGACGGACCTTTGCATCGGCGCTACAGTCGACTTGATACATAAGTAGGCCATAAATATACTCTGTTTCTTTTCAGCTGGCGATATATTGAATACATTAGCAGCTAATTTATCGATACTTAATGGACAAATATGAAACTACTGTCTCTGCATCATATAAGACCAAGTTTATATAGTTATAACCATATTTCACTACAAACTCTTCATAGTAACTGAGAAATCTTGATGGAAACTTGGCATTTTACCGTCAGTTGAAAAGAAACAGACTATAGGGACTCCTATCCATTAGTTTGGCGATTTTTAGATCTTTCGCCTCATTTTGTTATCAATATTATGACCTTTCGTGCCCTTTAGGTGTCGATTTTGTCCTGGCGAGCGATAGCGAGCCTCTAATTTTAGAAGGAATTGGCCTTCGGCCGGGAAATTTCTCTATCGTAAAATGTACAAATTTATCTTGAAAGGGGGGGGGGGTGTTTTTCTAAGCGTGATGAAGGTCTAGCGAGGAAACTAAAAACACAAAATTAATAGACAAATATATATCGATAACAAACCAAACACTACCCCCTTCAATAATTCGGCAACACGTATTTAACCCCTTGGGGATTATGACGCATTTTGACACTTTATTCTGGCTATCATTAAACGATTTTATACAGCTTAGGAAGGATCTGGGAGCATTGAAAGGGGAAAGACTATCTCAATTAAACCCTCTGACTTCCATATACCCGTCCTAATCTGAATATAATTAGTCTGATAATAGTCCGAAAATAGAAAGGTATTGCGTGTACGTATTGTGAAAGGCTTAACCCTCTCCGACATATGACGCAATTTTGAGCCTATTAGGGATACTTTAAAACCTTTGTTACCATCAGGGGTATTTAGAAACCTTTAGTTTAGTTACTTCAACCTCTGCAGTTGTCTTTGAGTTAGCTGTGTTGAGCCTATTGGGGATACTTTAAAGCCTTTGTTACCATCAGGGGTATTTAGAAACCTTTAGTTTAGTTACTTCAACCTCTGCAGTTGTCTTTGAGTTAGCTGTGGGCAGAAAACTAATTTTGGAGAGGTAATTATAAGAGTGAGAGAACTCTATTTCTTATTGCTAATCTGACAATCTCTGCGTCATTGGAGTCTGAAAGGGTTAAGAACGATCTCCAGTAGTGACCAGGGTTAACTCTTTCTGTACCGGCGACGTTTTTTTCTAGATACAGTATATGAGTATGTGTTGCTTAACCCTTTCGGTACCGGTGAGGCATTTTGTATATGATTTCAGCTACATTTAGACGATTTTATGAAGTTTAGGAAGGATATAATTATGGTAGCTTAAACGATTACTGATTAGTCTATAGCCTCTAAATGGGTAGACGTCCTTCCTAAGCTGAAGAGAACCGTCTACTAGTCGTCAGAACACCATGAAAAGTACGTCACCGGTAATGAAGGGGATAAAAAGGATTTGTGGTAGTAAAAAGGGTTAAGTGAGATAGCTCAAAAGCTATTAATTGCTGGAGGCCCATTATAAACTGAATCAAATCTATTAAGGGGGGTCACCGTTTTTTTATATTTTTTTCCTTTTCTCTCTTTCCCTGGCTTGTATCCATTAGGCCCCATTCAGCCAACTGTTTTAAGAAATCGACACCCATCCAGGCGTCAATTTCTTCCTGGCGAGCTATAGCGAGCCAGCATTGTATGGAGAAATCCGGCTTCGCCAGAGAAATTTTTCTATCGAAAAATGTGCATATTTAGCTTGCTCTCAAAACAAAAATATATATATGCTGGCTTGCTACCGCTCGCCAGGAAAATATTGATAGCTGGATGGGGATAAACGTCTTAAAATAGTAGGCTGAATGGGGCAGAATGGATACAAGCCAAAGAGAGAGGGAAAGAAAGAGAAAAAAAGAGAGGTGGGCTCCCTTAATAGCTATGAAGACCAGTAAAAAGACGGTACCGGACCTTAAAGAGCTAATCATCATTATCAGTGGTGGTTGACTAGTAATGCTAAGTCATCATACCCGTAGAGCAAGATTATGGGGTGGTGTGGTTTTATGGACCTCTTCTCCCTCGTGTTTAGCCCCATTAGTTTTGAGAGCTCACGAACATAAATACTGCGGCACCAACCAGATAATGTTCGCGCCCCTTCGTCACCAAAGGTATTGCTAAAATGTGTATTAAAAATCACAA
>CM064566.1:57366667-57388736 GCA_032716605.1 Paralithodes platypus | reverse complement strand
TTTGTTTTTCTTTTTAAGTTTGATGGAGGTCTAGGGAGGCAACTAACTAAATAAATTAATAGACCAATAAATAAAACCTTCCCCTTAAACTTGAAAGGTGCTATCAGTGCCTGCGTGTCCTACAAGTGTACCGCTTGATATAATATCTCTGGTGTGTGTGTGTGTGTGTGTGGGGGGGGGGGGGGGAGAGAGAGAGAGATATATCAGTTGTTTTCACTGAATTATTATGTTCCCTCCACCAACCGACTTTACTAGATTAAGATTACTAGAAGCTAGATTAAGTTTAAGGTCTCCCCACATCAAAGGCAATCATCAATATTTAGCGGGAGTTCTCTCTCTCTCTCTCTCTCTCCCTCTCTCTCTCTCTCTCTCTCTCTTGTGCCGCGGGTCTTTTGTCTTTGTCAGTACCTCTTTCAATAGATAATGGGGCTAAACATGAGAGAGAATGGGGTATAGAAGTAACCAGAACTATCAATTGTTTTGACTAGAGGCTAGATTAAGTTTAAGAACGCCACACATCAATGAAAATAATCAAGGGAGGGGGTTGTTTGGTGGCACGGGTCTTTTGTCAGTACCTCCTTCTATGGATAATGGGGCTAAACATGAGGGAGAAGGGGGCCAAAGTCTAGCGGGAGGGATTTAGTGGCGCGGGTCTGTTTGTCTTTTGTCGGTACTAAATGGGGCTAAATGGGGTTGATGGGGCTAAACATGAGGGAGAAGAGGGTCCACAGAGTCTATATATTAAGTTTGAGGTCGCCACACATCAAAGACACATATATAATCAATGTTTAGCGGGAGGGGTTTGTTGGATGGCGCGGGTCTTTTGTGTTTGTCGGTACCTCTTTCTATGGCTAATGAGGCTAAACATGAGGTAGAAGGGGATCCACAGAGTCAATAGATTAACCCTTTTACGCTTTTATGACGCAGAGGTTGCCAGATTAGCAATAAGAAATAGAGTTCTCACTCTTATAATTACCTCCCCAAAATTAGTTTTCTGCCCACAGCTAACTCAAAGACAAATGCAGAGGTTGAAGTAACTAAACTAACGGTTTCTAAATACCCCTGATGGTAACAAAAGCTTTAAAGTATCCCCAATAGGCTCAAAATTGCGTCGTATGCGTGAAAGGGTTAAGTTTAAGATCACCACACATCAAAGACACTCTAAATAATCAATGTCTAGCGGGAGGGGCTTAGTTAGTGGCGCGTCACTTTGGTCTTCCTCTTTCTATGGATGATGGGGCTAAACATGAGGGAGAAAGGAGGCCCACAAAACCCTATATACCCTCCCTTAAGGTCGCCCCCACACCAAACACAATAATCAAGAGGGGGGGGGGGGGGGGAGGTGTGCGTCTTTTACCCTAGTCGGTACCTCTTTCTATCGTTGATGGGGATAAACATGAGGGAGAAAGGAGTCCAGAAACCCCTATAATATACCCTCCCTTAAGGTCGCCTCACATCAAAGACTTTAGTCAAAGTCGTGTGTGTGTGTGTGTGTGTGTGGGGGGGGGGGGGGGTTGTCTAGTCGGTACTGGTCAGAGTTCATATATCTTTTTTAGGAAATGCCTCTCAAGATCCTCCGTTAGGGCTCATGGAATTAGTTTTAACCCCTTCTGAACCCAAGACATCTTTATTATTTGATTTCGGCTACATTTAGATGATTTTATTCAGCTTAGGAAGAATATAATGATAGCTATAAGGAGCAATTGTGATAGTTTGCAGCCTTTAAAGTACCAGATGTCTTCTTAAGCTGAATGAAATCGTCCAATAATACCCATATTAAAGCTTAAAAAGACGTCGCTGGTACAAAGCCAGAATAAACTGTCAAAATGCCTCGTAATTCTCAAGGGGTTAACAATGTCGTCAACAACACCACAACCACCACCAACAAAACAACGACACCAACAACACCAACATCACAACCACCACAAACAACACCAACAACAACCACACCAACAACATCACCACCAACAACAACATCACCAACCACACCAACACCAACAACATCACCACCAACAACAACCACACCAACAACATCAACAACCACACCAACACCAACAACAGGAACCATATACTAGTCTAAATAGGTAACTTATAGGCAGTAACAAGGTACAATATTATAGGAAGCTAACCTGACCTATTAAACTATGAGCCCAATGATATAGCTGTGTGTGTGTGTGTGTGTGTGTACACACAATGAGTTTACGCTTGTGAAGATCGTGGCTTCTTAACTGAGGAAGAGTGTTGAGAGGGGAGAAGAAGCTGTTGGAGTGGCTTTTTGTGTGTGTTGTTAGTGTGTATACGTCGTCGAGGTGTACCCCAACTGGGTTCGAGAATGTCAAACATGTCTGGACGGACTACCACGCCCACTAAATATGTCTGTCTTGGCTTGGGATCGAACCAAGGTCAAGCAGATTAACACGTGAGCATGCTATCCACTCGGCCACCACAGTGTGTGTGTGTGTGTGTGTGTGTGTGTGTGTGTGTGTGTGTGTGTGTGTGTGTGTGTGTGTGTGTGTGTGTGTGTGTGTGTGTGTGTGTGTGTGTGTGTGTGTGTGTGTGTGTGTGTGTGTGTGTGTGTGTGTGTGTGTGTGTGTGTGTGTGTGTGTGTGTATAAACCTGTGCAATGCGTATAATATACAGTATATCAGGGAGTCAAACCGGAGCCATTTTGTTTGAATTCTAGAAAGAATTTGAGAAAATTAACATGAAATAGCATTGTTTTGGTCATGACATTACACTCAAAGACATAATTTGAACTATAAACCAGAACTTTATATTTACAAATACAATACTAAAAACTAAATATAAAGGATTTGGCTTCTCTTCGACATCCTGCTAAATATAGACATAAATTAAACAATAAACTAGAATATTATCTTTACACATAATACAATAATAAACACTAAATATATAGGATTCGGCTTTCGTTTGAGGCATAATTACCTACCTCTCTGCTACTACACCTGCTTAGCTTCCTCCCCCTTTGAGGCATAATTACCTACCTCTCTGCTACTACACCTGCTTAGCTTCCTCCCCCTTTGAGGCATAATTACCTACCTCTCTGCTACTACACCTGCTTAGCTTCCTCCCCCCTTTGAGGAATAATTACCTACCTCTATGCTACTACACCCTGCTTAGCTTCCTCCCCCTTTGAGGCATAAATTACCTACCTCTCTGCTACTACACCTGCTTAGCTTCCTCCCCCTTTGAGGCATAATTACCTACCTCTCTGCTACTACACCTGCTTAGCTTCCTCCCCCTTTGAGGCATAATTACCTACCTCTCTGCTACTACACCTGCTTAGCTTCCTCCCCCTTTGAGGCATAATTACCTACCTCTCTGCTACTACACCTGCTTAGATTCCTTGCCCCTTTGAGGCATAATTACCTACCTCTCTGCTACTACACCTGCTTAGCTTCCTCCCCCTTTGAGGCATAATTACCTACCTCTCTGCTACCACACCTGCTTAGCTTCCTCCCCCTTTGAGGCATAATTACCTACCTAGTACAAAGGAGTACAAAGGAAATCAAGCAACAACAGATCTAGTGACCCTTCTAGGTTGCTTGTCCTCCAAAACAACTGAGATCAGTGTCCAACATTGGTTTAGAGTGGGTAAGGGGTACATTGGAAAGGGAATTACTGCCCTGGAACTGTCCGTGGCAGGATTAGGAAGTTAGTAGGGGACAGATGGGTTAGTAACTGAGGGGGGGATAAAATAAAGTTATTCATTTACAAACGCGTCAGAGTTTGGGCGAGATGCGAGATATTTGTCTAGGCGGAGTTTAAATGAATCAACGGTGATGCAGTCTATAACGTTTCGGGGAAGCCCATTCCACAAGTTGACAACTCGATTGAAGAAGAAATTCTTAGATTCGTGTGAGTTAAAAGATTTACCAATTTGCAACGTTTCCCGTCGGTGTAATTAGATTGGTCATTAGTGAAGTACTTACTACAGTTCATATTGTCGATGCCTTTGATGATTTTGAACACTTGAATTAAGTCACCTCTTAATCTGCGCTGGGTTTTAAAGGAACTAGATTTAATTCTCTAGACGCTCTTCGTAATGGTTTGTTCTTTAGGCTAGGTATCATTTTGGTAACTCTACGTGAACTCGTTCTAGCTTGTTTATATCTTTTTGGTAATAAGGGCACCAGGATTGAAAACGCAGTATTCCAGAAGAGGGCGGACTAAGGAATTGTAAAGGGTTAGGATAACTTCTTTGGATTTATGCTCAAATGACCTGCCTATAAAGCCAATATTTTGTTTTTGCCTTCTTAACAACTTCTGAACATTGTTGACTCGGTTTAGGTTTCTCGATATTGTTACTCCCAGATCGGTTTCTCTGTTTACATTCTTACAGCTGAGTGCCATTCATCAGAATAGTTTGCTTTCTCATTTAGGTATCCGATATGTAGTACTTTACACATCAAATGAAAATCATTTGCCAAAATTTGGGCCCACATGACAATTTATCTAGATTGTGTTGCATATCGTCCAACTTGTTCTTTTGAGAGTACGCTATTTGCAATTTTTGTATCGTCAGCAAATTTTGAGATTGTACAGGTGAGACCCTCATCTATGTCGTTGATGTAAATTAGAAAGAGAATTGGTCCTAGTTACCGATCCCTGGGGTACCCGCTACTTACATTGGTCCATTTTGAATGCCTTACCGTTTATGACTACTCTTTGCTTTCTGTCGCTGAGCCAATTTTCTATCCATTTCAACACACCGTCTTGTATTCAATGCGCTTTTAGTTTTAGCAGTAAACGTTTGTGGGGAACTTTGTCAAAGGCCTTTTGAAAATCAAGGTATATAATATCTACAGCTTTACTCTCATCGTAGAGGTTGAGGATATCGTGGAAGAAGTCTAAGAGGTTTGTTAAACAGGAACGTTTTTTACGAAAGCCGTGTTGAGTATTTTTCCCTGGTAAGTGATACGAGTTCCTCTTATTTACCGTTTCTAGCATTTTACATACAACTGAGGTTAAGCTAATTGGACGATACCTCTCTGCTACTACACCTGCTTAGCTTCCTCCCTCTTTGCCTCATGTTTAGCGTGCCTACCCTCCCACAACCTACATCGTCGCTACAAGTTCAGCCGACCTAATTAATTTTGTCTCTTCCTTTGCTTTCCCATTTGTACGGATACACACACCATTACTTGGCTGTGTGTGTGTGTGTGTGTGTGTGTGTGTGTGTGTGTGTGTGTGATCACTTGTAACAATATAACAAAGGGTACGTACACACACACACACACAACACACCACCTCAACTACACGAAAACCCACTCAACCACCCACATACACTCACACCAACACACAACCACACCACCAACAGACACACAACAACCCTCAACCCCCCCCCCCCCCCCCCCCCGACCCACACACACTCCACCCCCCCCCCCACACTCCCACCACTTTAAAGATTACTAGTAACGAACCAAATAGTAGCATCGAAAAAGTCCCTAATTTCAAGAAAGCAAACTTCCATAAACTTAGAGCTATGTTTAAAGAAACTGACTGGAGCTTTTTAATTAACAATAATGACATAAATACATCTTGGAAGTTATTCGAAACCACTTACCTAAAAGCAGTCCAAGACTGCATACCATCGAAAATACGGCGTCCAGGCCATAATAATAAGCCCAAATGGTGGAATAAAGATATTTCAAACTGCCTGCTTGCTAAAAAATTTGCTAATGATAGATTAAAATCCTCACAAAATGACGAAGAACGGGTGAAATTTGTAGAGAGCTACGGACGCAAAGCCAAAAAGTTAATTAAGCAAAGTAAAAAGACCTTAGAGTTACATATTGCGAATCAAAGTAAAACAAACCCGAAAGAATTCTATAGTTATATCAGAAAGAAAAAAGTAGTCACTTCAACTGTTGGACCGTTAGTCGATGAAAATGGAGAATACACCAAAGACGAAGTACAAATGAGTAATGCCCTCAATACCTTCTTTGCATCAGTTTTACAACAGAAGACCTCAGTGATATCCCTACACCATCGCCGATTCAGATTGATAATTCAGATGTTCTAAGCAATATCACCGTTACAGAGAGAGAAGTATTGAATTGTTTAGATAAACTCAAGGTAAATAAAAACGCCTGGACCTGATACAATCTCGCCTAGAGTTCTGAAGGAAGCTAAGGATGAGCTCTCCAAACCACTGACATTACTATTCAATAAATCCTTGCAGTCTGGAACTATGCCTGATCAGTGGAAGCTAGCCAACGTAACACCGATATTCAAAAAAGGCAGCAAATCCCTACCCAGTAACTATCGTCCAATTAGCTTAACCTCAGTTGTATGTAAAATGCTAGAAACGGTCATACGAGACAGACTCGTAAATCACTTAGAGGAAAATAACATACTTAAAGATACTCAACACGGCTTTCGTAAAAACGTTCCTGTTTAACAAACCTCTTAGACTTCTTCCACGATATCCTCAACCTCTACGATGAGAGTAAAGCTGTAGATATTATATACCTTGATTTTCAAAAGGCCTTTGACAAAGTTCCCCACAAACGTTTACTGCTAAAACTAAAAGCGCATGGAATACAAGACGGTGTGTTGAAATGGATAGAAGATTGGCTCAGCGACAGAAAGCAAAGAGTAGTCATAAACGGTAAGGCATCTAAATGGACCAATGTAAGTAGCGGGGTACCCCAGGGATCGGTACTAGGACCAATTCTCTTTCTAATTTACATCAACGACATAGATGAGGGCCTCACCTGTACAAACACAAAATTTGCTGACGATACAAAAATTGCAAATAGCGTACTCTCAAAAGAACCAGTTGACGATATGCAACACAATCTAGATAAATTGTCATGTTGGGCCCAAATTTGGCAAATGAGTTTCAATGCGGATAAATGTAAAGTACTACATATCGGATACCTAAATGAGAAAGCAAACTATTCGATGAATGGCACTCAGCCTTAAGAATGTAAACAGAGAAACCGATCTGGGAGTAACAATAATCGAGTAACCTAAAACCGAGTCAACAATGTTCAGAAGTTGTTAAGAAGGCAAACAAAATAATTGGCTTTTATAGGCAGGTCATTTGAGCATAAATCCAAAGAAGTTATCCTAACCCTTTACAATTCCTTAGTCCGCCCTTCTGGAATACTGCGTACAATCCTGGTGCCCTTATTACCAAAAAGATATAAACAAGCTAGAACGAGTTCAACGTAGAGTTACCAAAATGATACCTAGCCTAAAGAACAAACCATACGAAGAGCGTCTTAGAGAATTAAATCTATTTCCTTTAACCCAGCGCAGATTAAGAGGTTGACTTAATTCAAGTGTTCAAAATCATCAAAGGCATCAGACAATATGAACTGTAGTAAGTACTTCACTATCGACCAATCTAATTACACCACGGGGAAAACGGTTGCAAAATTATTGGTAAATCTTTTAACTCACACGAATCTAAGAATTTCTTCTTCAATCGAGTTGTCAACTTGTGGAATGGGCTTCCCCGAAACGTTATAGACTGCATCACCGTTGATTCATTTAAACTCCGCCTAGACAAATATCTCGCTTCAAACCCGCGACTGAGTGCGTTTGTAAATGAATAACTTTATTTTATCCCCCCCTCAGTTACTAACCCATCTGTCCCCTACTAACTTTCTAATCCTGCCACAGACATTAGTTCCAGGGCAGTAATTCCCTTTCCAATGTTCCCTTACCCACTCTAAACCACTGTTTGGACACTTGATCCTCAGTGTTTTGGAGGACAAGCAACCTAGAAGGGTCACTAGATCTGTTGTTGCTTGATTTCCTTTGTACTCCTTTGTACTCACCCCCCCCCCACCCCGCCCACACACACACACTCAACCTCATCTAACTATATATGTAATGACATAGTTTAAGCCAGAAATAGGGTGAAGATTGCGTATGCACCTTCGCCCTTTTGAGACAATGTAACTATGATACTTATGTAACATTTGTACTTTTCTCAATAAAACTATCAAATCAAATCAAATCCCCCCCCCCCCCCCCCCCCCCCCCCAACACACACACACACACACACACACTGGACACACTACGCATCACTTGGTTCCACTTACACTGATAAACCCCATATAATCAGTGTCATTGTAACGCACTTTTATATAATACTAGTTTTTAGGCTTTGTATTTGGAGGGGATATATCAGTCTTTCTTTTAAGGGGGGGGGGGGGGTCACCTGCTATTGTTTTCTCTTTCTATACTTTTCTCTCTTTCTCTCTGGCTTGTATCCATTCGGCCCCATTCAGCCAACTGTTTTAAGACGTTTATCCCCATTCAGATGTGGATTTCTTTCTTGCGAGCGATAGCGAGCCATCATTGTATGGAGAAATCCGGCTTCGCCAGAGAAATTTTTAAATCGAAAAATGTACAAATTTAGCTTGCTGTCGAAACAAAAATATATATATGCTGGCTCGCTACCGCTCGCCAGGAAAATATTGACCCCTGGATGGTGGTAAACGTCTTAAAACAGTAGGCTGAATAGGGCCGAATGGATACAAGCCAAAGAGAGAGGGCGAGAAAGAAAAAAAGCGAGGTGAACCCCCTTAATCATTAAGGGGTGTGTGTTTTTCTTGACCCCCATTCTCCTTCATGTTTAGCCCCATTAGTGCTGATATATAAAGACGTTTGCCCTTAGCTTGGTGATTTTAAGACCTCTTGCCCCATTTCGTTGTCTATATTAAAACCTTTTGTACCATTTAGATGTCGATTTAATGTGATAGTAAGACCTCTTGCCCCATTTCGTCAATATTCAGACCTTTCGTGCCATTTAGCCTTCTCCAACACGATGGCTTCATTGTAACTATATTCTGGTAAACACTAGCCCCTCATCTCTTTGAAGATTATGACTTAGGAAGGATCAATGGGAATTATCAAGGGAAAGGCTAGCTCAATTAACCCTCTGACTTAGGAAGGATCGATGGGAATTATCAAGGTAAAGGCTAGCTCAATTAACCCTCTGACTTAGGAAGGATCGATGGGAATTATCAAGGTAAAGGCTAGCTCAATTAACCCTCTGACTTAGGAAGGATCGATGGGAATTATCAAGGTAAAGGCTAGCTCAATTAACCCTCTGACTTAGGAAGGATCGATGGGAATTATCAAGGTAAAGGCTAGCTCAATTAACCCTCTGACTTAGGAAGGATCGATGGGAATTATCAAGGTAAAGGCTAGCTCAATTAACCCTCTGACTTAGGAAGGATCGATGGGAATTATCAAGGTAAAGGCTAGCTCAATTAACCCTCTGACTTAGGAAGGATCGATGGGAATTATCAAGGTAAAGGCTAGCTCAATTAACCCTCTGACTTAGGAAGGTTCGATGGGCATTATCAAGGGAAAGGCTTGCTCAATTAACCCTCTGACTTAGGAAGGATCGATGGGAATTATCAAGGGAAAGGCTAGCTCAATTAACCCTCTGACCTTCACATACCCTTCCTGATCTGAATACAATTGTCTAATACAGAATATAAATGCGTAATCGGACCTTGAAAACGTTAAGGGGAGATCTCCACTTGAGGATTTTTTTTCTTGACCTCTTCCTCCCTCATGTTTAGCCCCATTGCTTCTGATATTATAAAACGTTTGCCCCATTAGTTTAGCGATGTTAAGAACTTTCACCCCATATTAAGACCTTTCGTGCAATTCAGGTGTCGATTTTATCCTGGCGAGCGATAGCGAGCCTGTAATTTAAGAGGAACCGGCCTTCGGCCAGGACATTTTTCTACCGAAAAATTTACAAATTTATCTTGAAAGGGACTCAAGGGGGTGTAATTTTAAGCTTGATGGAGGTCTAGGGAACAAACTAAATACCTCCCCTTAAGTAAGGCATGATACAGATACAGAATGTTATAACGTAATACCATCACATGATCTACTGATTACTACTACAGGAAGGCTGGTAAACTACAGTATATGTAAGATACAGAAGGCCGCTATCGCTCGCCCAGAAAATAAACTCGACAAAATAATGAGGTGAAGTGTCTTATCGCCAATTTAATGGGGGGGGGGGTGAAATTTCTTAAAATCTTTAAACTAATGGAGCGAAACAGAGTTAAGACATGTATATCAAAATTAAAATGGTGAATTGTCTTACAATCTCTAAATTAGTCTAATCAAGCGAAGCAGGGGAGCTCCAAAATAATCTCTCTCGGGCCAAATAAAGTTAATACTGCTACAATTAGCAACATTTTAATTTCTATGATACGGGGCACACTTGCATTGGATGGAAACTTTTAGCAAGCTTCGTAACCCGTATTCATTATAGGTAGACATGGAATTGTAATCTATGAAGGGCTAGAACAAATTGTAATCTATGAAGGGCTAGAACAAATTGTAATCTATGAAGGGCTAGAACAAATTGTAATCTATGAAGGGCTAGAACAAATTGTAATCTATGAAGGGCTAGAACAAATGGGCTATACATTTTCATACCTATCCCTTGGCTGGCGCTTCCCAAATTGTAGCAATAATAGCTCTATCACTCTAGTAATTTTCTGAGTATTTTACAGGTGGTCCCATGGCGGTTGGGCCGCCCGCTTTGTTTACATTACTGTATGCTGTGGGATACAATAATGGCTTGAGGGCTCAACCCCTCATGACTTTTATTGCCATCATCATACATATTGCCAGCAAGGAGGGGTTAACAAGTACGCCGCGGCCCAACCATACAGCGGCCCGACAGACTCTATACCATGATGTCTGGCCTACCTATAATGGACAACTTGAACAAGGTAGAGCAAGTTCCATACCACTCCCAAGGTTATAGGACCATACGCATGTACTTGAAATAAACATAATTTATACATACGCAAGTACGTACTATAAAAAAATAAAAAAATAGTCTTGATAACATAAATACATACTGTACTGTGCATCATCTTTATTTTGTCTAGTCATCTGGGAACTTGTTTGTGTGGCGCAATGTTTACACTGTGAACGTTTGTACTACCGCAGATCCTTCTTAAACTGCAAACAACGTCTAAAAATAGCTAGAATAAAATATATAAGACGTCGCCGGTACAGAAGGGGTTAAGACATAGGTCAAGTCATGTCAACACTCTCTCTCTCTCTCTCTCTCTCTCTCTCTCTCTCTCTCTCTAATCAGCCTCAGACTTTTATAAACATTGTTGATTGATTCGCGGCTGATAAATCAACTCGATAACAAAATATGTGTGTACTTCGGCTCATTAAGGGGGGTCACTTGCTTTGTTTCTCTTTCTCTCCGTTTCTCTCTTTCTCTGGCTTGTATCCATTCGGCCCCATTCAGCCAACTGTTTTAAGACGTTTATCCCCATTCAGGTGTCAATTTCTTCCTGGTGAGCGATATCGAGCCAGCATTGTATGGAGAAATTCGGCTTCGACGAAGACATTTTTCTATCGAAAAATGTACATATTTAGCTTGCTGTCAAAACAAAATTATATATATGCTGGCTCGCTACCGCTCGCCAGGAAAATATTGAGACCTGGATGGGGGTAAACGTCTTAAAACAGTAGGCTAAATGTGGCCGAATGGATATAAGCCAAAGAGAGAGGGAGAGAAAGAGAAAAAATGCGAGGTGGGCTCCCTTAAATATATATATACCAATTGTATACGTTCAATGGCGTCTATACCCTTTCAAGATCCGATTCTGCATGTCTTTCGCCTTTCTGGCTATTTGTAGGCGATTTTATTCAGATTAGGAAGGGTCTATGGAAGTCAGAGGGTTGATCGAGATAGTCTATACCCTTATAATGCCCACAGATAGGCTATACCCTTATAATGCCCACAGATAGGCTATACCCTTATAATGCCCACAGCTAGTCTATACCCTTATAATGCCCACAGATAGCCTATACCCTTATAATGCCCACAAATAGTCTATACCCTTATAATGCCCACAGATAGTCTATACCCTTATAATGCCCAGATAGTTTATACCCTTATAATGCCCACAGATAGTCTATACCCTTATAATGCCCACAGATAGTCTATACCCTTATAATGCCCACAAATAGTCTATACCCTTATAACGCCCTCAGATAGTCTATACCCTTATAATGCCCACAGATAGTCTATAACCTTATAATGCCCACAGATAGTCTATACCCTTATAATGCCCATAGATAGTCTATACCCTTATAATGCCCACAAATAGTCTATACCCTTATAATGCCCACAGATAGTCTATACCCTTATAATGCCCATAGATAGTCTATACCCTTATAATGCCCACAAATAGTCTATACCCTTATAATGCCCACAAATAGTCTATACCCTTATAATGCCCACAGATAGTCTATAACCTTATAATGCCCACAGATAGTCTATACCCTTATAATGCCCACAGATAGTCTATACCCTTATAATGCCCACACATAGTCTATACCCTTATAATGCCCACACATAGTCTATACCCTTATAATGCCCACAGATAGTCTATACCCTTATAATGCCCACACATAGTCTATACCCTTATAATGCCCACACATAGTCTATACCCTTATAATGCCCACACATAGTCTATACCCTTATAATGCCCACAGATAGTCTATACCCTTATAATGCCCACAGATAGTCTATACCCTTATAATGCCCACACATAGTCTATACCCTTATAATGCCCACACATAGTCTATACCCTTATAATGCCCACACATAGTCTATACCCTTATAATGCCCACAGATAGTCTATACCCTTATAATGCCCACAGATAGTCTATACCCTTATAATGCCCACACATAGTCTATACCCTTATAATGCCCACACATAGTCTATACCCTTATAATGCCCACACATAGTCTATACCCTTATAATGCCCACACATAGTCTATACCCTTATAATGCCCACACATAGTCTATACCCTTATAATGCCCACACATAGTCTATACCCTTATAATGCCCACACATAGTCTTTACCCTTATAATGACCACAGATAGTCTATACCCTTATAATGCCCACAGATAGTCTATACCCTTATAATGCCCACACATAGTCTATACCCTTATAATGCCCACACATAGTCTATACCCTTATAATGCCCACACATAGTCTATACCCTTATAATTCCCACAGATAGTCTATACCCCTATAATAATTCCCACAGATAGTCTATACCCCTATAATGCCCACACATAGTCTATACCCTTATAATGCCCACACATAGTCTATACCCTTATAATGCCCACATAGTCTATACCCTTATAATGCCCACACATAGTCTATACCCTTATAATGCCCACACATAGTCTATACCCTTATAATGCCCACAGATAGTCTATACCCTTATAATGCCCACACATAGTCTATACCCTTATAATGCCCACAGATAGTCTATACCCTTATAATGCCCACAGATAGTCTCACCCTTATAATGCCCACAGATAGTTCTATACCCTTATAATGCCCACAGATAGTCTATACCCTTATAATGCCCACACATAGTCTATACCCTTATAATGCCCACACAGTCTATACCCTTATAATGCCCACAGATAGTCTATACCCCTATAATAATTCCCACAGATAGTCTATACCCCTATAATGCCCACACATAGTCTATACCCTTATAATGCCCACACATAGTCTATAACCCTTATAATGCCCACACATAGTCATACCCTTATAATGCCCACAGATATCTATACCCTTATAATGCCCCACAGTCTATACCTTATAATGCCCACACATAGTCTATACCCTTATAATGCCCACACAAGTCGATACCCTTATAATGCCACACATAGTCTATTACCCTATAATGCCCACACATAGTCTATACCTTATAATGCCCCACACATAGTCCATACCCTTATAATGCCCCACATAGTCTATACCCTATAATGCCCCAGATAGTCTATACCCTTATAATGCCCCACACATAGTCTATACCCTTATAATGCCACACATAGTCTATACCCCTTATAATGCCCACACATAGTCTATACCCTTATAATGCCCACACATAGTCTATACCCTTATAATGCCCACAGATAGTCTATACCCTTATAATGCCCACAGATAGTCTATACCCTTATAATGCCCACCACATAGTCTATACCTTATAATGCCCACACATAGTCTATACCCTATAATGCCACACATAGTCTATACCCCTATAATAATTCCCCCAGATAGTCTATACCCCTATAATGCCCACACATAGTCTATACCCTTATAATGCCCACATAGTCTATACCCTATATTCCCACAGATAGTCTATACCCACAGATAGTCTATACCCCTATAATGCCCACACATAGTCTATACCTTATAATGCCCACACATAGTCTATACCCTTATAATGCCACAGATAGTCTATACCCCTATAATAATTCCCACAGATAGTCTATACCCCTATAATAATTCCCACAGATAGTCTATACCCCTATAATGCCCAACATAGTCTATACCCTTATAATGCCACACATAGTCTATACCCTTATAATGCCCACACATAGTCTATACCCTTATAATGCCCACACATAGTCTATACCCTTTAATGCCCACAGATAGTCTATACCCTTATAATGCCCACAGATAGTCTATACCCTTATAATGCCCACACATAGTCTATACCCTTATAATGCCCACACATAGTCTAACCTTTATGCCCCAACATTCTATACCCTTATAATGCCCACAGATAGTCTATCCTTATAATGCCACACATAGTCTATACCCTTATAATGCCCACACATAGTCTATACCCTTATATGCCCACAGATAGTCTATACCCTTATAATGCCCACAGATAGTCTATACCCTTATAATGCCCACAGATAGTCTATACCCTTATAATGCCCACACATAGTCTATACCCTTATAATGCCCACACATAGTCTATACCCTTATAATGCCCACAGATAGTCTATACCCTTATAATGCCCACAGATAGTCTATACCCTTATAATGCCCACAGATACTTGCTAAACTGTAAATAATCGTCTAATGATAGCCAGAATAAACTGCCATAATAATGTCATAATCTACAAAGGTCTAATACTGGTAGTTAAACTTGAAGGGGGGGGGGGGGGTCTGGGCGTTCATTATAATTATTGTATTTTATTTATTTATTTATTTATTTCCATTTATATATTTTTGTATTACTTTTAAGGAAGTCTGGGATTTTTTTTTTTTTTTTTAGCCTAGGGAACAAACTAAAATACATTGTTCGAATACGGCAAAAGCATGTAACATAATAACACTATATAATTTATTTTTCCGCGATCAATGGCGTCTCTGTTTTGAGTATCAAGGGGGGATTATTATATATATTTTATATTGCTTATATTTATCTATAATCATTATTTAGTTTCCTCCCTAGATCTCCATCAAGCTTAAAAATCACCACCAAGACCTCCCTTCGAGATATATATATATAATTATATATACAGGTATATGCATTTTTCGTTAGAAAATGCTTCTTCCTAAACTGAAGGCTTGGTCTGCCTCGCCAGGAAAATAAATCGACACCTAAATAGCACGAAAAGTCTTAAAATCGTCAAACTAATGCCCTTTGTGATTTATAGAGGTTATTGGTCCACGATGTCTGTCCAGAGATCGTTCACCCCTCATAACAAAGCTAATATGTGTACTATTTGGGAAGAGTCAGTCAAGAAGGTGTGGCGTTATACAGCCCATTTGCTCCAGCCCTTTTCGAGTTACAGAGGTTAGGGATTCACGATGTCTGGCCAGCTTATACTGAACAGACTATAAGCACCAGAGATCGTTCACCCCTCATAACAAACCTAAACTAAACACCGGAATATTATTTTCTTTACCTATAGTTCGTTCATAATAACTTGGCCAATATTCTAAACTACTAACCTTTATAGTTCAAAAGGACTAGAGTAATCTAGTTAATATTTCTACCATTTGGGAAGAGGCAATCAAGGAATGGGTTGAGGAAAGTTACAGCCCATTTGTTCCAGCCCTTTTCGAGTTACAGAGGTTAGGGACCACGATTTGTGTCCAGAGATTGTCCACCCCTCATAACAAAGTTAATATTTCTACCATTTGGGAAGAGTCAGCAGGGAAATAGGCGTGGTATTTTACAGCCCATTTGTTCTAGCCCTTTTAGAGTTAGAGGTTAGGGGGTCACGATTTCTGGCCAGCTTATATTGAACAGACTATAAGCATCAGAGATCGTTCACCCCTCATAACAAACCTAAACTAAACACCTGAATATTATTTTCTTTACCTATAGTTCGTTCATAATAACTTGGCCAAAATTCTAAACTACTAACTTCTAGAACTCAAAAGGACTAGAGTAATCGAACTAATATTTCTACCATTTAGGAAGGGTCAGTCAGGGAGTGGGTGTAGAAATATACAACCCATTTGCTCCAGCCCTTTTCGAGTTCCAGAGGTTAGGGGCCACGAATGCTGTCCAGAGATCGTTCACCCCTCATAACAAAGTTAATATTTCTACCATTTGGGAAGAATCAGCAAGGAAATGGGAGTGGTAATTCACATGTTACAACCCATTTGCTCCAGCCCTTTTTGAGTTACAGAGGTTAGGGACCACGATTTCTGGCCTACTGATATTGAATAGACTATAAGCACCAGCGATCATTCACCCCTCATAATACAGCTAAACTTAATACCTACCATATCTTGTTCTTTACCTAGACCTGTCACTCATCCAGATAGAGAGACACACTTGAGATTATCTACTGCTTGTATCGTACAAGTTAAACATGAGGGAGAAGGGGGGGGGGGGTCACTTGAGATTATCTATACTTGTTTATATCAGTGTTGTTTATACATTGTGTCTTTCTTTTATTTCTAGTTTGTCCTCAAGCTTAAAAAAATACCCCCAAGATCCTCCCCTTCCAGACAAATTTGTAACTACCTGTCACGTTAGATCACCTGTTAAACCACCAGCTAAACCACCGGTTAACTCACCTATTAAACCACCTCTTAAACCACATATTAAACCAGTCAAACATCTGTTATACCGGTAACCTATTAAACCACCTGTTAACCCACCTGTCACACCACCTTCGTGAACCTGATACAACCAGTCAGAGGTCAGTCACTTCAGCCGCCACATAACAAGCACCACAGAACGTTCACCTCGAAGGGAGATCTGTATAATTGGGTTTATCTACTTGTTTACTAACTAACTAATTAATATATATATATATATATATATATATTTCATTTTATTCTATTGTTATATTATTATTATTATTATTTTATTTTTGTATATACTGTATATTAATTTTGCTCCCTAGACTTCTATCAAGCTTAAAAAGATACCCCCAAGACCCCCCCCCCCCCCCTCCCGCTCCTCTTCGAGATAAATTTCTGCATTTTTTAGTAGACAATTGCCCAGGTCAAAGGCTGGTTCCTCATATACTGCAGGCTCGCTATCGCTGGCCAGTAAAAAATCAATGGACTTCCCATGGGATATGAATTCCATTATACTCATGGTTTATTCGTGCGCATTGTCAATTTGGTACAATACAAATGATTTTTTCAACTATAGCCTTGGAAATGCATGAATATTTTGTGTAACCCTTTCCGTACTGGTGCTGTCCTTTTAACGTTATTGTGGCTACTATTAAATGATTTTACTTAGTTTAAAAAGGGCCTCCAACAATTAACAGGCTTCGAACTATCTTACTTAACCCCATATACTACCACAAAGCCTTCTTAAACTGCACAATATCCTCTAAATATAGCTAGAATAAAATAAAAAAGATGTCGCCGGTACAGAAGGGGTTAATGTTTTGAGTGCCTATTTCCCTACGAAAGAATTTACGGAATAATCCCAGCAATTTTGTCTAAGTACACAAAGACCTTAGAACAATGGACTCCTCATTGGGTAAGGAGTCAAAAGACCTTAGAACAATGGACTCCTCATTGGGTAAGGAGTCCAAAGACCTTAGAACAATGGACTCCTCATTGGGTAAGGAGTCCAAAGACCTTAGAACAATGGACTCCTCATTGGGTAAGGAGTCCAAAGACCTTAGAACAATGGACTCCTCATTGGGTAAGGAGTCCAAAGACCTTAGAACAATGGACTCCTCATAGGGTAAGGAGTCCAAAGACCTTAGAACAATGGACTCCTCATAGGGTAAGGAGTCCATATATATCCGTGATATGATTGTTTTATTGATGTCATAACAAAAGGAATCTCCCATTGTACACTCGGATGCCATAATCTCTAACCCACTCATAAGCATTCGTGGACCCCCTGCTTTTCTTAATGCAATTATAACTATCTGAATTGATTTTTTGGAGAAAACTTGCTTTTCAATAAATAGTATACCTACCCGGTATACTGTATAGTTTTGTAATTGATAAATATATAATTATATTCATAAATTGGTTTCCAGAGATAAACTTCAATAATTAGAAATATGTGAAGTCTACGAATATTTCTAAGTGGGCTAGAGACTATGGTTGGTATTCTTGAAAAAAAAAAAAAAAAAAAAAAAATCCCAGCGCTGGGAATGGACGAAATAACCTGAACATTTACGTTACCTTTAGAAAGGGTAATGTCAATCTGTATATTATCTGTAAATAACACTCACTCCCACAGTATTCGTTCGGTATCTGACGCTGGGAAGGGATATTGTTTAACCCTTTCAAGTATTTATGACGCAGAGGTTGCCAGATTAGCAATAAGAAATAGAGTTCTCTCACTCTTATAATTACCTCTCCAGAATTAGTTTTCTGCCCACAGCTAACTTAAAGACAACTGCAGAGGTTGAAGTAACTAAACTAAAGGTTTCTAAATACACCTGATGGTAACAAAGGCTTTAAAGTATCCCCAATAGGCTCAAAATCGCGTCATATGCGTGAAAGGTTTAATAATACCACCCTAAGGCATCCTAGTGTACTAACCCATTTCAGGTGCGCAAGGTGACACACATGATCAACTTCCGTGAGAGAGTGGCGTGGGTGGAACAGATGTGGTATGTGGTATGTAAGGTTATTTTCCACACAGATTGTGAAGTATAATGGTAGCGTCTGACACTCCCGGATCTACTGTATGTGTATATAGTATAGGCTAGGTGATATACTGTATAGTCTGGGGTTAAACATGTGGAAGAAGGGGAACAGATGTGGTATGTAAGGTTATTTTCCACACAGATTGTGAAGTTATAATGGTAGCGCCTGACACTCCCGGATCTCTATGTGTGTAGTATAGGTGATAATATACCGGTATATAGGTGATATACCGGTATATAGGTGATAGTATTACACATAGAGAGTCCTGGGAGATCTATCACCTGTGGCCAAGGTGTGAACGTGTCATATATCACTATTACAAGGTACAGTCACGTGCTTAGCTTTAATAAAAAATAAAACATATAAATTAAATAAATAAATATATATATATATATATATATATATATATATATCGATTTCTACTGCTCCAACTTCCTTATAGCCTGAAACTCTTAGGGGGTCAATTTATGTCACGACGGACTCATGGAACCTGAATATAAGGGCTGAAAGAAAAAGAGAGAGAGAGAGAGAGAGAGAGAGAGAGAGAGAGAGAGAGAGAGAGAGAGAGAGAGAGAGAGAGAGAATATTTGAGTGTATGCGTAATTGCGTGTCAGTGCGTATGTCTATATGTGTGTTAGTATGTGTGTTTTGTTTACGTATGATATCAGTACTGCCGATGATAAGGCGTTGTCCTCGGACCACCACATAACGCAACTAAAAGGGCCTATGATAAATACAATGTGTGTATGCTTTGTTTACATATCTACTTTGCTAAGTATATTTAAATTTATATATACAGTATATCAGGTTCATCAGTACTGTCGATGATAAGGTCTTGTCCTCGGCCCCTCCATAACGCACTAAAAGGTACTATGATACCTTTATACTTCTCCTGTATAAAGTGTGTGTGTGTGTGTGTGTGTGTGTGTGTGTGTGTGTGTGTGTGTGTGTGTTTTGTTTATATATGTTTATCAGTACTGCTCCCCCCCCCTCCCTTCCCCCCGGCCCCATAACGCAACCTAAAGGAGGATGGGCCGGTTTTTCTGGCCCCCTTCTCCCGCTCATGTTTAGCCTAATTATTCTTTTAGATTTTAAGACGTTCAGCCCATTGGTTTGGCGATTTAAAGACCTTTCGCCCCTTTTGTGTTGCCAATATCAAGAGTTTTCGTGTCATTTGGGTGTGGGTTTTTTTCATGGCGAGCGATAGCGAGCCTGTAATTTAGGAGGGTTATTTTTTCTACCGAAAACTAAATTAATAACTAAATTAATAATACATAAATGACACAATCAACCCAAAAAAAAAAAAAAAAACAAAAAAAAAAAGCATCCCCCCATAACGGCCTACAGTATATAACAAACGCAATTATCTCTATACTTTCCCTGTTTGTACCTAAAACTGATTACATACGCAACTGATACTTGCGTAAGTTTAACAAATACAATGTTTACTCCTTGAGATAACCGTTACATATACCGTTACATATACCGCTAATATTATGTTTACCTTTTGCTGCCTCGACGCAATGACATGACATGACATTAATATAGGAAAGGTCACACACACACACACACACACACACACACACACACACACACACACACACACACACACACACACACACACACTCTCTCTCTCTCTCTCTCGTAATAACATCTATCACTTAAGGGAGCCCACCTCGCTTTTTTCACTTTTTCTCCCTCTCTCTTTGGCTTGTATCCATTCGGCCCCATTCAGCCTACTGTTTTAAGACGTATACCCCCATCCAGGTGTCAATATTTTCCTGGCAAGCGGTATCGAGCCAGCATATATACTGTATATATATATATTTTATTTTACAGCAAGCTAAATTTGTAAATATTTTCGATAGAAAAATGTGTCCGGTGAAGCCGGATTTCTCCATACAATGCTGGCTCGCTATCGGTCGCCAGGAAAAAAACGACACCTGGATGGGGATCTATCTATCTATCTATTGCCTGACGCCGTGATCCCCGAAGTGGTGGCCACGAACGAACCGCCCCCATGCACCTCTGTCCCCAGTCAGTCGACGCTCCTCCCCCCAACCAGCACCGCCTTCGTTCATATACTTCCTCACTCCATCCTTCCACCTCTCATTCGGTCTACCTCTCCCTCTCTGTCCCTCAACCTCGCTCTCGTACACCCTCTTAGTCATTTTCTCGCTTTCCATACGTTCCATATGGCCGAACCATCTCAAGTTGTTCCTTTTCACACTTTCCAGCACATTTACCTCCACACCACACCTCCTTCTTACTTCCTCATTAGTCTGTCTATCCCTCCATGTAACTCCGCACGCACTTCTTAAGTAATTCATTTCCACTGCTCTCACTCTTGGTCTGAGTCTCTCAACCAACGTCCATGCTTGGATGGGGATAAACGTCTTAAAACAGTTGGCTGAATGGGGCCAAATGAATACAAGTCAGAGAAAGAGAGAAAAGGAGAAAAAAAAAGCAGGTGACCCCCTTAACACTATACAACGTCTTGGGGGTTATTATGATATTTTGATATATTATTATCGAGGGTTTTGTTTGCTGTTGCAATTTTCAACCAATATATTTTTAGTTTCCCCCTAGACCAAGAACACCGCCTGCCCAGACCCTCTTCAAACTAAAAAATAAATATATTAATAATAAACACTCTCCGACATAGGACACGATTTTGAGCCTATTGGGGATACTTTAAAACCTTTGTTACCATCGGGGTATTTAGAAACCTTTAGTTTAGTTACTTCAACCTCTGCAGTTGTCTTTGAGTTAGCTGTGTTGAGCCTATTGGGGATACTTTAAAGCCTTTGTTACCATCAGGGGTATTTAGAAACCTTTAGTTTAGTTACTTCAACCTCTGCAGTTGTCTTTGAGTTAGCTGTGTTGAGCCTATTGGGGGATACTTTAAAACCTTTGTTACCATCAGGGGTATTTAGAAACCTTTAGTTTAGTTACTTCAACCTCTGGAGTTGTCTTTGAGTTAGCTGTGGGCAGAAAACTAATTTTGGAGAGGTAATTATAAGAGTGAGAGAACTCTATTTCTTATTGCTAATCTGGCAACCTCTGCGTCATAAATGCGTGAAAGGGTTAAGAGGAAGGATTTTT